>JAHDVE020010946.1:0-130000 GCA_022606495.2 Halesus radiatus
GGGAATCTCGCAGAGGATTGCTGCGAGTGAAAAGCAATGAAATAACAACATCAAAAAAATCACTGACCTGTCTGGCGATCGTATTTAGGTATGAGTATTTATTCTAAGTAAGAATGTACGAGACAAAAATTAAAAAATATACTTTTAACTGAAATAAAACGCTAAAGTACACTATAGTACACTCTCGTTTCAAATAACATAACATGAAAACCCCAGACAATGTCACATTAGCATAAAAACGTGTTTGAAGGTATTTTTAAGTTAAAAGGTCAAAGGCAATGCGAGTTAATTATAAATTACATAGTTGTACTGTTTACATTTACGTCCTCAGTGGTGATATAATATGGTGTTACGATCCTCGGCTACGAATCCGGAGGTCGGGGGTTCAAATCCCGGCGTGCGCAAGTACATTTTATTTGATTAATTTATGTTATTTCACAATTTATTCATTAAAAATAATATGCACTATATTTGCGACACGTTTCAGAGTGGTAGTAACTTTCAGTACAGCCTTAGTGAAAGACCACCATTCGGAATCGAAAAGTTGCCTGAAATGGCTTTAGCCGTGTTTGGTGACCAGAAATGAATACCCAGGCACTTCCCTACCTTCGTCTTTCCCAATTCTTTCCCCTCCCCGGTACCTTCAGCTTCACGATATACCCCAATTGGGGGATGCCGTCATCGACGTCTACAGATGGTTGGAAGCAGTTGGGACTCTTGTACGGTACTCACATAAAAAAAAATATTGTTTGTAAGTGGGCTGATTAGTGACTGGTTATGCCATGCATCCATCCCTCTGTCCATCCCCACCACTGCGTGTTGCGGTTATTGCCTATAAAAGTTCGCCACGCGCATTTGCATATTGCCGACGAGGCGGTTTACCGGGTCATTTAACTTTTCAACAAAACAAAAGGATTTAAATCAATAATAATAAAAAAAATATTAATATATACGTTGTACTTACTATTAAGGCGTGGAAGGCAATTCAAAATGATGAGCATTTCCATTAATAATGCTCCTGAACTAACATTCAATTATGTTAAGTTGACGTAAATTTGAAAATTTAAGTAACTGTAAAGCAGGGGTTCTCAACCGTTTTGTTTTGAGGAAAACGTACTTATTATTTTCGGTGTTGAATAATTTTTAATATTTGTTGACTTGAAACGTCTTTCACTTTGGTTGGTACGGCGTCGTTCGTTAAAACCACGTGTAACGAAAATATATTACCCTATAATAGCTTATTTCTTTGCAACCGTACTATCCACGCGCTTTACTTCGATATCGTTATGAAGAGACAAAAAGCCATTACTAGATGACGTATGGTTTGCGTGCGCAGATGCTCCGCCGCGCATGATTCAATCGGAGCTAAATTTAATCTTTAGAGGCGTAGCTCGGCGGAACGTTTGTCGACACGAGGGGAAATGGATTCACTTCATAATAATAATAATAAAAAAAAGATTTATTTCTATAGCGCCGTTTTCGCAGAAAAACACCTTAAGGGCGCTTTACAAAATAATTTATCTAATCTATAACTTAACACTTAGACTTATATCTAATAACTTACATATTTGATTTATTACTAATGGCTTGCAGATAAGATTTTTTACTAATGGCTTACAGATAAGATTTATTACTAATGGCTTACAGATAAGATTTATTACTGATGGCTTAGAGAAAAGATTTATTACTAATGGATTACAGATAAGATTTATTACAAATGGCTTACAGATAAGATTTATTACTAATGGCTTACATGTACGATTTATTACTAATGGCTTAGGTATAAGATTTGTTACAGATGGCTTACACATAAGATTTATTACCAATGGCTTACATATAAAATTTATTACTAATGGCTAACACATAAGATTTATTACTAATGGCTGACATATAAGATTTATTACAAATGGCTTGCATATAACATTTATAACTGGTGATCTAGAAGCCAACCAACTGAGACTTATTTCTAGTGAATTAAAACTAGTGAAAAACATACTTATGAACAGGTGGGTCTAAATAGTATTGTATGAATAACAGCTGTGGCTTAGGATTAGAGATTTACAACTAATATTTTTACATTTAAAAATAAATTATGTAATCATTGTTGCTGATAATATTATATACATCGATGGGATTATATGTGAAACAAAATGTTACTAATTAATTATAAAAAATTAAAACATTATCAAACATTGAACAACAGTGGAACCAGTTTGTGTATGATACTCGTACATCGCAGCTCTGTATACGAGTAACAAAGAAAAACAAAAACACATTTGTATGCCTTTGATCAGTTTAAGGATAACATATATATTATATTCTACATCTTACAGTATTAATGTCCTATGTTAATCACCATGTAGACGCGAATAGTATTCTCCTCTTAGGCAAATGAGTCTGCAATTCAATTCGTACCACGATGAACATACTGTGTTGTTATTACGTGTGTTAAAAACTGTTCTGGTTTATCAGCGCGAGAGTGTACAATGTCAAAAATGCAGCAAAAGCCGCGGCAGCGGGTTTTAATCTGTTAGTATTTATTATTATTAAAGTTCCCCTAAGACAGTTTTTTTCAGTGGAATGGTGCTACACGAATTATTCAATACTACAATTTTAAAATTTTATTTATTAAACAAAAAATATTTCCAATTTATTATATATTTTTACATTTTATTGGGAAGTAAGTTATACATTTTTATGCCTTTAAAAGGTAAACAATTTTAAATTTGGGATTTTTATTGTATATTTAAATATTATATCTTTTTTTCTGTCGCCTGTGGTATGTATGGATGTCTTTATTTTAATGTATTTCGTTTTTAGAAAGGTGGCAGTACTTAAATTGTTAAAAAAAATAGAAATTGAAATTATATTAAGGTCGACATCAAATAAATTTTGCGCCCGCAGGCACTGCGATAAAAACACCTGAAAATTATCCACTTTCATCCTAAGTGGATACTTGGCCTTGAAAAAAAACTTTGAGAGGTAATTAATACGTTATAACTAAAATCACTGAATGCTAATTGAGTTTCGAAAATAAAATTGTTTTGTAAAAGCTTTCTACCAGTTAATAAACTCAAACTCAAGTTACTACTGCATGAGTTAGCGTTATTAATGTACCCAAATTGGTGCCCGGGGCAATCGACAAATTAACATCGTTTCAAAATGTGTTTCGGGGATTTTCGTCATTCCTTTGTTTGGATTTAATTTGAAATCAATGTTACCCCTAATTCGGGGATGGAATATTTCGAGTACGGAATGTTCCGAATCCATATGCATAACATAAGAATGTTATAATAACTATGTTGGTGCCCATCAAAGAAACATGAATATCTCATAAACTGTGACGTTAAATGATAAATTTATTACGATGTAACATTCTTATTTATATTATTTATCCATAGCAAACTAGTTTCGATATTTCTTTCGTCAATCATGCAAAAAATCTGTTTAGGTATGAACAGTTAAATAATTTTTAAGAGATTTTCGCTTACTTTTAAAGAGTGGTGCACACCGATAGTGGTTCAAATAGGTTCAAAATAATTTGAAACACCCTCCCGCAATCTCCATTACCCCAAAAAGTCCTACGATACAGTACACCACTACACAAAAAATAATGGCTTTAAAATGATTCTACTGTACACTTTGTAGAAGGTTACTTTAAAAATGTTTCACACCCCGGAAGAACTTCTATTTTATATTTTAATTTTAGAAACTGCTACGATTTACAATAAATAGCTTTTTTTAAATATTTATTATTATTTTATTTTTACTAACCACCGTTATTTCTTTAATTTTGGAATAACTCAAAGAAGCTTATATACATCATTATCATATATTTTTAATCATTGGAGATAATATTAACAACCCTTAAAATGAAAAATGAATCCGAACATTCACAGAAGAGAAAAAGGTAACGATAGCAGCTAGGACTCGAACCCAGGTCACCTGATAGACCACGAGGTCCAGGGTTCGAATACCAGCTGCTACAGTTATATTTTTCTTTTCTATGTCTTCGATTTTATGTTTGATTTTCACAATAAGCAAACACTTGATGAATTAAAAGAATTACACTTTGTATGAATCCACTTTTAATTTGTATATATGTCAACTAGTTTCGATTCTGCCGATTCTTCATCGGGACTGAAAAATATACTGGCATATTTTTATACATTTCTGTCTATTTATAGTTTATTTTTACAATCCCGATGAAGATTCAGCAGAATCGAAACTAGTTGACATATATACAAAATGAAAGTGGATTCATACAAAGTGTATTTCTTTTGATTTGATGTTTGATTTAAGTAAAGTTTTATTTTGAGTATTATTTTCCTCCCATGCTACGATTGTTTCTATGTTATGGTGTTAGTTTGAAAAAATTATTTTTAAAGGTCACATTTTAGATTGTGCAAGGGGAAAGATAGATCCATGCCATTTTCTTAGCCTCGTGTCTTCAATCAATAAATGTAAAAATTCAGATCCTTCAGAGGACTCAAGAGGATAACAAATTAATACCGGATCACTATGCTACAAGAAAGACCCCATGCAAATAAAGTGAATTATTACGAAAATTATCATTCTAGCATGATATGCCAATTTGTCAAATAAAAACATTGTGGAAAAAACTGTTTAACAATTCTAAAAATACATTTTTTAAGACTTATTTTATTACTTGTTTTCGGATTTACCTGGCTTCGTCTGCGATCTGAAGTCTTGCATATATTTATTTAATATTCTCTGGGTAGGTTCACTAGGTAGATATATCTATAAATCCAATCAATTTAATTTGTCTCTTAGTAGATTCAAAAATTCTCTTCTCGAAAACTTTATTTTTTTAAATCTGCAAAGCAAAGTGTCGCGTTAAATTTAAATTAAAGATAAAACAATAACTTTATCAATTTCGTAAGACAGACTCTCGGTTTGAAAAATGTTGCTCTTGGATGCAGACATATTTCTGGAGATATTTAACAAAAGGATAAAAAGTGTTACGTGTATGTATTAATATTGTTATCTAATATATTCGTTGCATCCACGCCAAAATTAAGTAACTGATTTTTTTTTACTATTTCTACTAATGATGCAATATTGTCCTTAATTATAACCCTAAGGTCTGTACACAATTACAGAACTAACAAAAATATTTAAAAAAAAATACTAATTTATCTATAATACAAAGCCATAAATATGTTTTGAAACAGTTCAATTTTACATAATAATCGATCTATTTCAGAAGCATCCTTCCTTCTTAAGGAATATATTGTAACTAAATTAAGATATAACATAATGATAATGATAGACATACATGAATATTTAGGTGTTGGTGTGGAGCCGGCAAAGGGGAAGGGATAATTAGGGGGTTTTCTGGAGGAACAAAGCAGTTAGTTAAAATCCCGCTATAAACGGATAATTTCGTAATTAAATTAGAAAAAAAATCAATCTAATTGCTCTAAATAATGGTCACACCATACACTTAATTAACAAAAATTTAAATACGCAATTTAACCTTATTTCGGTTAATAATTTTTTATTCTATTTATATACGTGGAAGATACTCTCAGTATCGCCCTGGTGAAATACCACCATTCTGAATCGAAACGTTGCTTGAGATGGCTTTTAGCCGCGCTTGGTGACCAGATCTGAATAGCCAGGTATTTACCCACCTTACTCTTCCCCTTCTCCTTCCCCTCTCCAATACCTTCAGCCTCACAACATTCCCCAATTGGGGATGCCATAGTCTCACTGGCTCCAGACGGTTGGGAGCAGTTGGGACTCTTGTGCGGTATTCATATAAAAAAAAAATATAAATAAAATTTTAAACAATTCCCTTCAATGATGTAGTATCTTGTACATATGCCGTTATGTAAATATCAGAAAAATTAAGATGTTTAAATAACAATAATTTTTCAGAGTTTGCCAATCATCTTATTCAACGGATCATATTTTTAATAAATATACAAGGGTTAAAATTCTTCATGTTAATAATAAAGGAAAAAAAATAGATAATTTAGAAGCACTGGAATTAGTAAATAACGAGATATTAAATCATTGTAGAAAATAATGTTAACATAACCCAAATGCGACATGAAAACGGAAAAAAAACGATAGAAAAAAAAATCAGTCGCATCTGGGACACGAACCCAGGACCTCTGCTTATCTGGAGCAACCGTTTAACCAACTTACCTAATGAGACCAGTTCAATTTATGTCATATTAATCGATATCATATCCCAAATTCAAGATTTGTAAATATTATTCTCCATTTTTAATCCCATATTATGGGAAGCTATCTTTATAATGATTACAAACAAAACTAGACAGTGCCTCGGATTAATATCCGATTTTTTATTTATATATATATATTTTTTTTTCTTCATCGATATCATATCTCAAATATGAAGATGACATATATTGAACTGGTCTCATTAGCTAAGTTGGTTGAGCGTTGCTCCGGATAGGCAGACGGCCTGGGTTTGAGTCCCAGATGCGACTGAAATCTTTTTATTTTCTGTCCCTTTTTCCGGTTTCATTTTTCATTT
Source organism: Halesus radiatus (assembly GCA_022606495.2). NCBI lineage: Eukaryota > Metazoa > Arthropoda > Insecta > Trichoptera > Limnephilidae > Halesus > Halesus radiatus. The sequence goes on from JAHDVE020010946.1 coordinate 6,533, forward strand.
AGGTTATGTTATTATTCTTTTCTTCATTGATTAAATATATTAATATTATTTTCTACGATGATTAAATATTAAAATGAGGTTTTCTCAATAAAAATAATTGATAATTAAAAATTGAACTAAATATTAATCACAGTATATTGAGTAACCAAGTAAATTTATCGTATAGTCCTTTTTTTGATATTTTTCCAGTGAATCGCTTTGTTCTACAGAAAACCCCCTAATTACCCCTTCGCCTTTGATCTGCTCTCACTCCAACGTCTAAATATTCATGCCTATTATTATTTTGTATCTTAATATAGTCTTAATAAATTCCTGACGAAGGAACGGTACTTCTATTAACGGTATTAAAATATTAAATTGCAGCGGTTCAAAACAAATTTATTCGTTTTTATTATAATTATGGCAAGCCACAAAGTAAACGATTTTTTCGAATACTAAATTTTCTATCTAAAGTTTTGACTTGATAGATTTGGTTATTGTATTTTTGTGACAATTGTTTTCGGGCAAAAATCCAGTTCTGACACTGCCATTAAAAAAAGTTTAGTAAAAAATATGAATATATGTAACTAGATGTTACATTAAAATAAAAATAAATCCGTATCGTTTTAAAATAGGTAAGTTTTTCCGATTTCCTGTAGTATGGAAGATTTACAGTCCATTGTATCTAGGATGAATGAAGTATGCATGAATAACGAGCTAATGATGAATGTAAGTAAGTCTAAAGTCATGGTGTTTGAAAGAGAGAGTGCGAAAACAGTGTGCAATATAGTTCTGAATGACGAATACTTGGAGCAGGTCGATGAGTTTGTATATTTGGGAAGTATGTTTACGAGAGATGGAAAGACTGATAGGGATATTGAAAGAAGGGTGAATGCAGGAAACTCCATTAACGGAGGACTTAACGCGGTTGGCGGTAACAAAAAGTTGTCCAAAGAAGCGAAGCTAGCAGTCCACAATGGAGTGCTGATACCAACCCTGAAGTATGGCAGTGAGGCATGGAATTGGCAGAAGAAGGATGAAAGTAAACTGAATGCCGTAGAAATGAGATCTCTGAGACGAATGTGTGGTAAAACCATGTATGATCGTGTGAAAAATATTGAAATTCGTAAAGAATGCAAGGCTGATGTAAGCGTGATGAGTAAGATTAAGAAAGGAACGCTTAGATGGTTTGGGCATGTAAAGCGAATGAACGAAGAAAGAAGTGTAAGAAGAATGTATGACGCGAATGTGAACGGAAAAAGAAACTGGGGACGCCCTAGGAAGACATGGCACGATCAGGTGAATCAAATACTTGAGTCGGGCCATGTCAGAAGTCGGAATAACAGAAGAGAATGTATGAGGCGTTGTATTAATGTGAATGAAGCAAGAAGTGTATGCCAAGATCGAGTTGTTCGGCGGTCCGTCCTCTCTGCCTACCCCTGCGGAGAAACGGCGTGATGGTTAATTAGTTAGTTAGTTAACATATTTTATAATTAAAGTATTTTGCGATGGGAGGAACGAATATACATTTAGAGGTTTGTATGTGTGTATCTATCTATGCATGTATCTATTTTAGTACGTATGTTCCATGTACATTGTATAAATTCTAGAGTCCTTCACCGATGTGATTCAAATTCGAAATAGGGAGGGTTGGGGGGTAGCTCAATTCGAATATTTCAAGTAAATGCACAATTTAGTTGGCTATCTTCGATTTATTGAGTTCTGCATCCATTTGGTTCAAGCCTTTTGAAGTACCGATGAGATAAACAACCTTCATTGACCTGTCCGAGGTCGAAGTCTAGTAAGGTCTCATATAAAATTGCGACACAAGTTTTATTTTAAAGCAGTACAGATCGTACTTCTAGAGAAATCAAAAATTGAAAGTAAACATTCTGTTCTAGCTCTAAGACAAGTAAGATTTGTTTAACATAAATTTATTAGTTCCCAGTCTCATCAAAGGTAAATACGACACTAGAGGTCATCCAATTTGACTGCTTTCAAATAAGTAAAACGTCAGAAAAACAGGCTTTTAACTTTGGAAGAATGTGAATTAATTTTCTTAAATAAACTCTCTCTGCGACTAACTGAGAAAATAAATGAAAAAGGGTCTTTTTTCATAGTAAATCTATATCTTTTAAAAGCTCAAAGATGTGTCGATTTGAATACGCTTAAACTCAGAGCAGACGCTTTCATGAAAATGACATTACCTGTTCGAATGTTTCTTTGAAAAGGTATATTTACATAAATGCGTGTCAGTAAGGTCGTTAAGGAACATATTCGTATCTCGCATTCGCCATGTGGGAGTACTTTAGCTCATTTTAAGACTGAAAAAAGTGTAATGTAATTTGGATCTTAGCAGACATGTTAAAACTGTTTCTGTAACAGCGGGTTTCGAAGAAAAAAATCTTCCTGTGTATTCTGCGAAAAAAATCGTTTTTTAAACATTTAGCAAATGCCTGTAAAGTTATATATAATTACGGATTTCTTTATTAAAGTTCACAGTTTAATAATTATTCAGAAAATTTGTTTATATGTCTCATCAAAAACCCGAGAACAGAACGTATCGTACGTTACCGCCTCTCTCCATCATTAATTATGACCATTGTAATATTATTGTTTAATATTTTTCAAGAGTAGTTAGCCATATTACAAGTTTTTGTCAGAGCATAAAATGTACCTGTGAATATTAAAAAAATTATATTCCCCCTATTTATTTATTATTTACAAATAATTTTTCAACCTCACTAGGTTAACAATTTTATAAAAAATAACACATTAATAAAAGTAACACGATAAATAAAGTTTTTTTGGCACAAACACACCACACACTGTTTCACTTGTATATACCATTTATCGCAATTACTCCATAAACTATAACCCAAATGGTGGCAAGCGATGTTTACTAATGAAGACTTATTAAAATAGATTTCCGGAAATTTGAAGTTTTACCAGCTAGTTTTGTGGAACTCGCTGGATAGCAGCACTACTGGTTCCAAGCTACGACGACAGTAAAGTTAACAAAGCAATCTTAGGCAAACAATCCAATCTTTACACTTTCTAGATTTAGGTTTCTACGCACAAAGGCAAAACTTAGGTTCTTTATTAGGTTTTTGGTCGGCAAATTATAAATTATCCACGCAGTTTGCTACGGAATATCAAATGAGTTTAAGAGTGCTATTAAAATATGTTATCATCTCGTTTATATATACGAGTATATATAATTTGCTTTATTGTCTTTTTTGTCAATTTAACAATACAAACATTTAATTACGTATATAACATAATAAGATAAATACTCAATGATGATCTTCCAAGAAATATCGGTCAATATAAAAGAAGAGGAAAATGTGTTAAAAATTTAAGATGGAAGTGACGAAATAGGTAAAACGAATGATTTTATTTAGGTGAAATTGCTGTCACGCGTAATAATAATTACCTAGCAAAACTTTTTTTATAAATAAACTTTTTTTTAAATTGAATAATAATAATTACTTTGTTTTTTTTTTTAATCTTTTTTTTTTATTAGTTTCTATGTAAAGGTTGTACATGTATGTGACTTTAGTAATTTATATAAAAGTATATTATGTATAGAGTATGTAAGTATAATGAATATTTTTATAAAACAAGTCACAGTATTCACAGTCCTCCTCACTAGGGTTTCCTGTTTTGAGGTGGCCTCCACTTTTTTTACTAAATATCCAAACACTTAAAAATCATTATTTTTATAAACAATAATTATTAATCTAAAACACTCATCCAAATTGAAAAAACCTTCCGAGCAAAGATAAATGTCGCCGGCAGGACTCGAACCCGCACCCTTCTAATGTCCGGTCAGATGCTCTACCGTTGAGCTACGTCGGCTTATCGCAAACCCGCCAAGTTAATCAATATATACTAGTGTTCCATTTTAATAATTACTGTTTTTATTTTTATTATAAAAATCTTGTCTTAAGTTTTTAAGAACTTTAGTTTATCAATTAATACTTAAAAATCAGTTTAAAACCACCACTTTACTTGTTATTTACACCTTTCTTTAGGATGAAGTGGTTTTAAGCAAAACAATTATTATTGATTTAATAAATACGACTCCACAAAGTTATTTTATATCCTTTAAAGAAATTAATAATAGAAAGAAATTAGTAATTGAAAGAAATTACTAATAGAAAGAAAATAATAATAGAAAGAAATTACTATAATAGTTATTAATAATTAAAAAAAAACATATATATGTGAGGTTCAATTTTTAATGTCGCGATTTGTAAAGTATAATTCGTGATTTTTAGTTGTATATTATGACTTAAATTGATTTTTTTATTTTTTTAGATACTTTATGTTTATGTTAAAATACACGTAATGAATGTAGATACGACTGTATATTCCATTTTAAGTTAAACAAATAAATTCTTCACGATATGTCGGGTGTGTAAATCCTAGCTAAGTGTGGTCAAATAGAATAGATCATACAAAATAATATCCATGGGTCTGATCACGGTTCCTTTTAAGGAAGACATGGTACTTATCCTTATTTTTAAAGATTCTCAAACTGCGGTTCCGTTTATCTCGGATGACTCGGATGAAAAGAAAAACTCTTAGCTTAATTATAGGTTGATTTTATACATTATTAGTAAGTAATTTTTTACGTAATAATGTTATTAAATTATTAGAATGAACGAAATTTCGATGTTTGTAAAGAGAGTTTGCCAAAAGCCAGAATCTTATTTTTCTATCTTCTATTACATAAAGTCGAATGTACCGGGCGGTGTGTCTTTGTTTTGTATACAAATCTACAATTTTATTTTGAGCTTGATGAAATTTTGAACACATGACCTTCCAAATAAGAGGAAGGTCACTGTCTACGCAAGATTTCGAAAAACCACTCCCCATCCCACTTCCCAGCCCTTAAATCAGAATTTTGGCACTTCTTGAAGAAATTGTGAATGTATGACTTTCAAAATAAGAAGAAAATTACTGAGTAGGGGTAGGGTAGAGGTAATACAACCATTACATTTACAACCAGCCGAATATGTAAGCTAGTCAATTATATAAATAAGAATGTCCCGGGCGGGCGGTGTGTGTTTGTTTTGTATATAAATCTACAGTTTTATTCCGAGCTTGATGACATTTTGCACACTTGACCTTCAAAACAAAAGAAAGGTCACTGCTTACATAATATTTCTAAAATCACCCCCATCTTCCTTCCCCACCCCTTAACGCAGGATATTGGTATTAATTAATTAAATTTTGCCCACTTGACGTTCAAAATAGGAGGAAAATTACTTTGTAGGGTTATAATACATTATCAAAATTTTACTACAAACGTATATATAGTAAAGTAAGTAATAAAAAACTACACGTTTTAAGTTTAAAGTATGTGCAATGAATATACTAAAAAAAAACTGAGATACTTAAACCACAAACTCGTTTAAAAATGTATTGTAATTGACATGTAATCGGAATCGCACTTAAACGAAAAAATCTTTAACCCCAAGGATAAGGATAATGCCTTATCCTTAAAAAAGAATCAGATCCCAAAAACTTCTAATCAATGAACCCTCACAACAAATACATATTTTTATTTCTTTTTTCAACAACACCAACTCAGAAAATTACAGCTTCTAACCATTGATTGTCTAATACATTCCCTCATTATATTATCCTCATCATGGAAGCCCGCCTCAGTCCAGCCTCCAGTATCGACGCATACTGGAGAAAGATATTGGCCCCTCACAATTTAAATGCCGCAGAACCATAAAGGCTTTATTTTCATGTACTTATTTCGTTATCTTTATTTTTTTGCTATATTTACCATTATTTTTTTATGTTTTATGTGTCATGTATCATTTTCAAGACGCAATAGGAAAAGACATTTGACGAGAAGATCTTCTGCTGTCACGGCGACCTGAGTTCTGACCTCCAGTCTACGGAGCAGATCCGGTGCATCATGCGGCCCACGGACGTGCCCGATCAGGCTGCTCTGCGACCTGCTGTGGTCCGACCCCGACAAGGACACCACCGGCTGGGGCGAGAAATGGACGATACGCTGATGTGCTCTTTCCAGAGCCTAAAGCCGGCCGACCTGCGCCACCTGGCGTACGGGCAGACCAACACCAAGCGTCCCGTCACGCCGCCCAAGGGCGTCACCAGCAAAAAAGAAGATTGGAGGGCCCTATGGATCAGTCCTCGCGGCCCCCGTCCTCACCCGCTGCCCAACTTCACATAACTCCTATCATTTGTATTAGCGTCTTGCTATCGTAAGGAATACATACAGTTAGCCTCTTTTTTTTCTATTAACAACTTAGACCAAGCCGTATTTAGTTTTGATAATTTAACTGCATCTCTTTATAAAATAATGTGTAACGATAGCCTGTCAAAAAAAAAAATGTCATAGATGTAATATAGGAATAATGTAAGAATAGGAAGTAAGATTTGTAAAGCGCCCTTGAGGTGATTTTTCACAAAAACGGCGCTATAAAAATCATCCGATTATTATTATTATTATTCACTTACTATATATTATTATTTATTTAACTTTTGTACATTGTTTGTATATTTTGTATGGAATGTGTGGGACTGCAGTAACATCCCCACATATCGAAATAAACATTTATTATTATTATTAAAACAGATATCGTCGGAAACAAAGAGGTTTAGATAATTTTTTTATCAATCGAAGATCGAATTTCTCCCGAGAAAAGAGAGAAAACCCGATCCTCGTCCGACCTTATTTTTATGAGATTAATTCTCCCAATAAAAATAAGGTAAAAACATAAAAATGACACATGCTGTTTTACGTTTTTATGATAAGACGAATTCCCTACTATTTTATTGCATATTTTATTCGTTTTTGGATCCAAAAAAAACCCCTGATAGTTTGGTTCTCTCTCACGGATGTGTATACCTTTGAATTATATAAACGGTTACCTCGAAGGGCAGGTAAATATTTCAGTGAACAGACATACTTTTTTGGATTGGTGTTTAAAATGTGATGTTTCTGTATCAACTTTAACAGCTGTGAGAGTAGGTACCTGTCAATTAAAAATAGAACAAACTTTTGGAAAAAAATCAAGTAGTTGCGTGCTTTCTTTGAAGGTTTTTCTGATTATTTGAAATGTTTTCTATTTTTAGGTGCAAAAAACATGAGTTTGAACAAGGAAACATCGAAATAAGTTAGTTTTCATACTTTTCAAAGTTACAATTTTTCAAAACCCGTCAAAACGCTCCAAATCTATGGCCGGTCGGTTTTGATCAGTTTTGAGGTTAGAATGTCAAATGTCAAAACAAGGATGAGCTTTACCGCCCGTAATTTTATTTTCTATTAATAGTAACCATATTTAAACATAAGTAATACAATTATGTACCTTTTTAGAAACCACAACTCTAGAAATAATAATAGTATTGAGTATTAACATTATCACAATATCCGTATTGTTAATTGGTTTGCTCATGTATACTCTAATTTCTTTCATCACATTTTTTTTTTAAATTGAAGAACAATTATAGAGCTTAGTCACCCAAATTACGTTCAAATTTCGCCAAAACTAAAAATAAAACATGTATAAAGTACAAAAATATAAAAATCTCCATACTAATCCAAAAACAGAACGCCCGCGTGATGTCAAATGTTCCAAGTGCAATGGTACCAAGATGACAAGGTGTTTTGATGAGATGATTTTTTATTCACTCTTGAATAAAGATTTATAAATTCTACGTTTAATTATATATAATAAAATTTACGTATTCCGGCGTTTGCTGATGTATACGAATATATGTTATTAAAATCATTTTATTTTTCACTGGAATTCCATACTGGAGGACGTTAGATTAGAGAAATTGTTCGGGTACTAAATATAATTCGTAAAATTGAAAGCAATCTGATAAGAGAAGGTTTATTACAAAAGAAATACTAATTTAATGATAGAAAGGTTTACTTCAAACGAGTGAGGTTTGTGGCCTATCTTTTTGGGATTAACTCCTAACTGATTTACTGATTAACTGATTTAACATCATCGATTAGAAATGTGAGATTTATTTTCCGTATTAAAAAAATGCTAGGTTGCTCTTTTATATATTTTTATCTAGATTTAGGCCTAGGGAGAAACATGGAAATAGCAAGGAATGTTATTGTATCACTGCACCATGAATTAGCGATCTAGCAACAAGAAACAATTCGGCGATTCGTTTAAACTTTCGTGGCTATTGAATAATATAATGCCGTAGGTTACAAAAAAAAAGTTTTAATACGTCAATCGTAATTTAGGTAAGAAGTTTTACTGTTCATGTTTTTAAAACAAAGTATCATCTCCAGTTATTAAATTATTTATTTTATACGAACAAAGGCATAATATTCCACACTTTGAGTCTAAAAATTCTTTCAGTAAGATCAATTCCATGGTTCAAAATTATATTTCATCACATTAATAACCCTATATATAATACAAATAGACGAGAGCACACTTACAATACTCATCTCAATTTTAACGAAGGATTAATGGTTCCTAAGCTTAAAAACAAATATGACAAAGATTTTTAGATCACATGATTCCTGGTTGTATTAATATGTTACCCCCTGAAATAAAAAAAAGTGTATTATAGCTAAACCATTAATAAACACATTGAAAACTTGGCTAGCTGAAAGAACCTATTTGTATTAAAAATAAGGAAATATTATTTTATTTATAATTTATTGGTTTCGTAAATGTTTTTATTTTTAATGTATTTTTATAGAAATATTTTAGAGTAAGATTCTTGAGAAATATTTATGTTTTAAGTTTGTTATGTATGTTTTTTTATGTTTTTATTTTACACATTTTTTAACCACGTCTGTAAATTTAAAGTTTTAAATAACAAGCTCCCGTTAGAAAACGTACAAAAAAGTAGTTAATCGGGACTTTTGGCATTGTATTTTTTTCTTTTGTAAAATAAAATAAAAATAAATTAAAAAACAAAACAATTAAAACACAATAATCACAAAAAAAAATCTGTGGGGTCTTGCAAAATACTATTCCGTACAAATGTGTTCACCACTAGAATGACCACGAAAGAAGTATTTTAAAGGACAAGAAAGCTCCTTAGATACTGTTTTCATAACGCACATACGGAATTCATTTCGCACACGCGGGCAGTATACGGACGGGAAGATTTTTCAGCACCGATTTGAATGGCGCTCTGTTTGAAGTGTGATAAACTTATGATACGCCATATATTTTTTTTAATAGGAGTTCAGTGCATAGATGCACGCTAGAGAAAACTGCCACTGCATCAATTAAAAAAACATTGTATTTCTTAACGTTAATAAAAAAAAAATACAACGGTAAAATTTAATCTTTCTTATATTGACAATTTTTTTACTAACACAATTAGTAAGAAATATAGATAAGGGATGTATGTAAAAAAAACCAAGAGCTTATTGAGGAATATTTAACAAATCGGACATATAATTAATAGGTAACGTAAGAACATTAAATTTACTTGATTCGCCGTAATTAGCTTTTAGGGAATTTACGGTTTCTAATGTTTCCAAACAAAAATCGTGATAAAAAAATTTTGTCCTGACAAAGGAAGGATTCTTCCAAATTAGTTAAATAGATAGTATTTTTTTATCATTATCTGTTTTAATTTAAATTTATTTTATTCCATACTCTTAGAGTCTCAAAATTCTTTCAGTAAGAGCAATTCTGCACATTAATAACCCTATATATAATGCAAATAAACTAGAGCCCACTTACAATACTCGTCTCAATTTTAATACAGGATTAATGGTTCCTAAGCACGATTTTATAAAACTTGATTTCAAAGTACCATATAAGTCAAGTTTTATAAAATTATTCTATAACAATACTCAAGAATATAAGTACAATCATGGTTTGTGACCCCTGACACCCATAATTGCATACAACCCATAGTTTAAGCATAAAACGTACCAGTCTGAAACCGGTCACGGACAAAAATAAAAAGCGGAATATTGTTTAAAAAAGTTTCTTTTATTTAATCAATAAAACGTTTTATTTCGCCCAACCACCATCGTCTAACGTATCTACTCCAAATCTCAAATTCTTCACCTTTGTTGGCTGTGATATTTGATCATATTCGGTGGCATAAAAAGAAAAACATACCCTTTCAAAGAGAAAATATTCGAACTAGAGCTGACGGTCTACATTTTTTGGTGCACGCGAGCTTTTTCGTTTTTTTTTAGCGATCGTTTTTTCATAACGTGATAACGTCCAGTTTTTGTTATGATTGAATTTCGTTGGATGTATGAGAAAAGGGCATACCATTCCTGAAATGTTTATTGCATTATCCGACGACTTAACAAAGAGACATCTATTTCGAAAAAAAAAAGTAAAGCCATTCTACATCCGTCAAATATGAACACAAATCTCTATGTATATGCACGCACTACCTACCGTAAAAATAATATCAGAAATAAAACAATTATAATATCGTGCCAAGTAAAAAATATGTGAAATATTAGCTACATCCTCTTCGGGCTCTATCCCCGAGTTTCGGCATTAGCTCATAAAGCTGAGTGATACGTAACACAATTGTCAATATTACTCAATAATATTAAAAAGAAATTTCGTACTCAATTTTTAATGCATTTTTTTCCTCATAGCACCAACCAGTACTTATCAAACATGTATAGGTACATAATTGTTTACTCTATAATATTTGTTTTTCTCATCTCTTCATAAGTACTTAACTATTATACTATACTATTATCCTATCTTAATTATTACACTATCCTCAAATTATCTGGTATACACAATTGTTTTTTTTATACGCTTCTTTACATCTCTTTATACTTAATTATTATAATCTTTTCCAGATATATTATATTACCATACTATGTCAATACTAGCTTTTTTCTCTTCTACTTTTGTATAATGGCAGTTAATATGAACTAAACTTGTCTTCGATTGTTTCACCTGTTAAAAAAATAATTTGATGAAATTAGAAGATGGAGAGATTGCGTGTTTTTTTCTGTATTATTTGTCACTTCTCTTCATACTTAATTATTACACTTTTTTCTAAACATATTATATTACCATACTATGTCAGCTTTTTTCCCTTCTATTTTTGTATCATGCCACTTAATATAAACTAAACTTGTCAATTTGACTGTCCTAAAACGGGATTTATTCCTAGTTGGGGAGTCAAAGCTTTCTTACATTTTATTGTTAAATAATGTCTGTTTCAAATAAATAAATATTATTATTATTATTTAGATAAACAAAAACTGGTATTAATTATCTATATTTGTATAGAATAAACATCTTAAACGAGAGATTCATATGCTTCATTAAGTTTTTAAATTAAAAAACAATTATACTTTTTATCATATCAATCTACCCCGTGAGGTTTACAATTTACTTCACAAACCACTTTAAAGTAAAGACCATTCCCAAATATTGGATTTAAAAATTTTCACAAGTTTAATGCTGCCAGGAAATTGAATATAGGTGCCTTTTTTATAATAGACTTGTAAAGGATTGTGGTGGTTATAAATTCTTTATAGCCACAAAATACAATAAGGAAAATCGACGGGGTATTACCCTACACATGAACAAGGTAATTTGGTATGGTCGTAAAATATATATTGTGGAAGTAAATTTTCATCTCTCAACAATATTAGATTCTTCGGTATTTCGGGAAAATTACGGGAACAATATCAAGTTTTATTTTCGTCTCGAGAATTTATTTTGTTAATTTATTGGAGTTTGACGTAATATGCGAATTTAGAAAAAAAAATAATCGTAGCAATCTCATGAGTTTTAATTCATGAGATTGAAAAAAAAACTCATTCAAACTCATTTTGGGACAAGAGAAATTTACAATACATTTACAATTTACAAGTGATCAGGAAAAAAACTTAAGTAGGTGTAAACAATAACAAAAACAATGGACAATAATAAAATCAAATAAATCACTGGATACGTTACATAGGTAGATCTGAAATAGAGAACATACTAACACCAAGTACAGACTTACACCGAAACCACTCAACTGCACTTAAAACACCTAACCTAACAAATATTATTATTTTTTTTCATCAATTTAATATAATATAATTTAATATTTTGTAAATGAATTCCTTAGCACGGGAAATCCCAGTGAGGATATCACTATTTATTATTTTGTTATAAAAAAAGAAGATAACAAAACATCATTATTATTATTATATTTAAACATTACAAAATGCAGAAGGTGCACTGATTTGTATTTCAGAAGAAACATATGAGTAAGCAAATCGGAAATGTAAATATGTTGTTATTTGGATAGTGTATTTAAACTTATTTTTATTGTATTGCATAGTTTAACTTGACGGTTATAAATTTAATGAGGTACACAGGAAACGAAACATTTGAACAGACTGCAAGGAGTGTCAACATAGCAGCTCGTCTAATATGTGGTACTCCCAAATACTATCACATTACATCTCTTCTACGCGACTGCTACTGGCTTCGAGACACAGAAAGAGTTCAGTTTAAATTTTTCTTTTGGTATATATACCACTGAACGAGCTGGCACCATGATACTTGACTGATCTCTGCGTGAGAGACAATCTTACTCACAGACAACTCGCACGCTCAGGTCGGCCAAGTCTAATGCATCCAACAGACTGGTTTAAAAAAAAAATGTGAATACCACACAAGAGTTCCAACTACTCCCAACCGTCTGGAGATATTGAGACTATGTCATTCCTAATTGGAGAATGTTGTGAGGCTGAAAGTAGTTGGAAGAGAAAGAGAATGGAAAGAGAAAGATGGGGAAATACATGGCTATTCAGATCTGGCCATTAAACACTGTTAAAGCTATTACAAGCAACCTTTCAATTCTGAATGGTAGTCTTTCAGCAGGGCGATACTGATTGGATCTTCCACACTGGAACGTTTGCAAATATGCTATGTATTATTTTTAATGAATTAATTGTGAACAACAAAAATTAATTAAATAAAATTTTCCGACTTAGTTAATGAGACCAGTTCAATTTGTGTCATCTTCATCGATATCATATCTCAAATTCAAGATTTGTGAATATTATTTTCCATTTTTAATCTCGTATTATTGGCAGCTATTTTTTGTGCGACTGAAATCTTTTTAGTTTCTGTCCCTTTGTCCGGTTTCATCTTTCACCAAGGTTATGATAATATTATTTTCTTCAATGATTAAATAATTTTGTAACAATTATTTTTATAAACAATAATTATTAGCCTGAAACACTCATCCAAATTGAAAAAAACCTTTCCGAGCAAAGATAAATGTCGCCAACAGGACTCGAACCTGCACCCTTCTGATGTCCGGTCATATGCTGTACCGTTGAGCTACGTCGGCTTATCGAAAACCCGCCAAGTTAATCAATATATACTATGTTTATAAAAATAATTGTTACCCTTTGCGCTATGCACAAAAATCTTGTCTTAAGTTTTTAAGAACTTTAGTTTATCAATTAATAAATAATTTTGTACTTAATTTATTAATGATGGCGCCACAAAGTGAATACCAAATTTTTGAAGATATTATAAATAATGTTTACTTGCACATGGCGGGATTAGTAGTCGAGAGCCGTGCCCCTCGACCACGGAGGCCGTTAAACCCTCTCGTACGAATGCTGCTAAATTTCGGTATAGAATTTTCAATGTACTAGGCTCACATTCTTGGAATGATCAACTGCGAAACCTTTAAGAAAAGTATAATACATATCTATTTAAAAACGGCAAGAAACTGTTACAAGATGTAAAGCACTATTGAGGTGATTTTACTCACTAAACAGTGCTCAGAAAAATTGACCATTTGTATGAAAACGGAGGGAGAAAAAGTTTTCGAAAAAAATCGTGAAAATAGTTTATTATATTCATCCGTAAAATCAACTAGCGGATTAATGTTTGCAGCACATAAAATAATCAAATGTTGCTGTTTAGTTGTCAGTTTGACGTATCGCTTGAACTTGAACTTCAGACATGCATAATCTATATTAATAATAATAAGAGTTAATTTCTATAGCGCAGTTCTGTGAAGGTTCACCTCAAGTGCGCCTCAAGTATAGTTATCACTCGACGAATACAAGTTCGCACATCAGAAATCATGGCCACAGAAATATGGAAATAGAAAAGAACGTTTTCACGTATGAGTGTGTAGAGGTTTTATTAAATTAAAAATGTTTTTCTTTTTTGTTGAACGAATCAATGTCACATATTCCAACACTTGACTCAAAGCGTTCTGGCAGTACTTCGACTACAAAGCGGCAGAATTTTTTGGATTGGGATTAAAAAGGTCAATTTTTAGGAAGAGCGTCGGTATTAAAGGTAATTTATCGGGGATTGGTGAATTTCTGGTAAGTTAGATCGGGAAATGAAGGCATATTGTATGGAATAACCTTCCAACCGCGTAAGCCAAAAAAATACACAAATTTATAAAATTTGATAGTGATAACGATTTAAAATTATATATTTTTTAATGTTGTACTTCTCAAGAACGCCCCTATTTGTACGGAGTAAAGACAGGGGAACTATATCACCATCAGGCATGAGGCGGGTCAATGTAGGGGCTGTAGGAAGGGATTACATGAAGGAGGAAATACAGATGCCGGTAACTCGTCCCACATAAATGCGAATAATTTTAAGACCAAGCAAATATTTCATTGTTAATAAACTGCTAACGGATCTAAAAATACTGTGTTTTAAGCAATTTATATAATTAGATTTGGAAGTTTTTCTCTTTAAAATGTTTAACGGTCAACAAAATTCGATTTCTCGAGAAAAATTAATAAACATCACCACTCGGAAATAAGACTTCTCTCTCGAAAGAAAATAAAATCGCAAAACTCATTACTATATAGAGCCATGAAGATTTTTCCAAGAAATTCCGACCAATATAAAAGAAGAGGAACATGTTTTAAAATTTAAGAAGGAAGTGATGAAATACGTAAAGTGCAATTTTAAATGCCGTAATTTTTAAAATTTGATTTGTAATTCTTAATTGTATATTGTGACCTAAATTGTGTAAATGTTTGTATGTAGATTTTATGTTCATATTAGAATACATGTAACCAATGTACATGTGTTCTATTTTAAGTTAAATAAATAAATAAATGTGTGAAACGCTTTACATAAAAATGAATCGGAAACTCGACCCGTTCTCATGACGCCGACATCAATTTTGAACGGGTGTTCCGCTCGTGACTTTTGAGTTTCGCGTATGTAGACCTGTGGACTGGGGAACAATGGTGCTAGTTTCTTCGAGGATGCTCTATTAGAATACCTGTAGAAAAGACTCAGTATACAAACATTGCGTCTGTGCATTAAAGATGGCAATTGCGAGTGGTTAATCAGATGGAGAGCCCTCCTTTACGCGGATTTATCAGGTGGTTTGGAGCTTCAGTCCAGAGGTGGTTTCCAAAACTCTGGCCTTAAAACAACATTTTCATGTTATGGAAAAACAAATCTCTAATGTATCAGTTCCCTGGAAATTAAAAAAATCTTTACAGTATTAAGTCTCAAAAATACCACCAGGAAACAAATAAAAGACAATGGTGAAATAAAATGGTAATTTGAATTCGAGTTTGTATTTATTCCACTCCATTGTATTTATGTTTAAAACAACTGGTCAAAATCAATATTTTATTCAAGGTTAAAATGTGTACTGTAAACCCAGGAAGTGAATTCAAGTTATGTTAAATCTACAGAGATTGTGCTTTCTGCCAGTGGAAAAATAACACAAAACATATTTGCCTTGCAAAGGGTTGTTTTATTTACATTTTGTAAACATATTTGTTTGATTGTCACAAAAACAAGTTCGTGGAAAAGAAGATAAATAGAAAACATTGAATTGCTAAATAAGCCTAACACCTTTGCAGTGTTTTTTATTTTCCTTTAACTCCACTTTTCTGCTTCTAATTATTATTCACTATTTATTATTTACACGCCCAGAGGACTTTTACATAGAGATATATTATTTTTTAAATCACATGAAAAAAACAAAAAATAGAAAACATACACAAAAGTTAAATTACACATGAAAAAAGTTAAGTTACACTTGGAAAGCTATGACGAAAGTTACGTTACACTTGAAAGAAGGAATATTAAAAAAAAACTGCGCAAAAGCTAAAAATACGCACTAACAGAAAAAATATTACAATATCCACAAAGTCAATATTAACATTAATAACAAATAAGTATATAATTATAAATGGTGGTTAACAATAATTTATAAACTAGCCAGAAACAATTCGTTCATCCTTCTTTTGAAATTTGCCAAGTTTAGATTATTGTCAAATACATCCATATCATTTAAGTATTTGTTATCAAGACTGTAAGCGTTGAATTCAAAGTATAGTTGGAATGGGATATAGATATGTAAAATGTTAATGTCTGTCTTGTAGTTTGTTTAGGTATGTACATGTTGATTAACTGCGAGTTCAGAACAATCGAATTTACAATTTAACAATTTTAGTAAAAGGGTTAGTTCATTAATTTTTCGTCTGTTTATTAATTAGTTCGTCACATGACAATCCCCAAAACTTTTAGGGATTGTCACACAAATTTTGTTTTGTGGTGTTTACGCAATAATCGTACGACCGTATCTATATTATACCTACTGCATTATGTTCTCAAGAATACATTAGGCACCTATTGATTCCTCATTGGTGTGCGGAATATGCTGAGTCAGCGGCCGGTTGCCGCCTCAGCGTATCAATTACCACAAAATTACAACATTCCTGCTTGGTGAAGTCTACGTAAGTCAATTGTTTATGTTAGTAGTTGATGTGTGATTATATAGAGAATGTTTAGCGAGTTACATAATCACAACACGTTTGTCTTTTATATCTGAGATCCCCAACTTACATCACTAGCTACCAACGTTATACGAGTAAACATCTTTGTATTGTTAAGATATGTTTAACTAGTAACTGGCACTCAAAGCAGTAACCATACCTTGTTTAGGGCCATATATTGAATTTTGACAACTGAAGAAATGTCAAAGAAAGGAAATTGAATTACGCAATTTTTTTCACAGATATGAGCCACAATGTACATAAAGGGATATTGATAAAAAATACAAGATAAACTGAATATTCTAATAATATAGCAAGCGAAACGATTTTACACTCTTTGCGGACTGTAGGAGAAGTGAGAGGCTGCGTTTACGAATGAATTTCATTAAAAAACACAGCATAATGGAAGCAGATGTAGCATTTGATGCCTGTAAAAAAAATGTCGACTGATATTTTCCGATGTCAAAAGAGTTAACTTTGTCATCCTTATAAATGAATATTACATCTATTTCTGAAAAATATGTTTTACCAAAATCGTTAGGATACTATTTTCTTAATAGTTTTTGTCACAAAGCACTCTTTTGGGAGTGACTGTATTTATATTTTTGACTATCAAGACTGGAGGCAGTTTTTTGAGATTTTCGGCGTTTCCAAGGAAAATGCTGTAAAGAAAGCATGACTACAATGATACCAACTTTCTTCATTATCATTTTAATCAAATGTGTCTTTAGATTAGATCAACAAAGAGCTTTTTTTAGAAAAATTGGTTCTAATGCTTTTTTTTTAATAATTGTAAAAATACACAAACCTGTTAATAACAGGCACTCGAATTCTAAATCGATGCAATGCTACGACTCCAGATATTACTTTGAAATTTCAGTTATTTAGTTTTCAGAGTTGACTTTGTTGTGAACGTTCAGTGCTTACAGCATTGGTAATGAGTAACTGCCGTCCAATAAATTATTCGTCATATTATTCGAAAGACATAACATATTTAAGAGGTAACAACATTAGAACGCACATGATAACAATTTAGGTAAATTAGTAAAAAATACTAAAGATAGAGAACATAAATTAAGCCACTCAGGTATTTACCAACTATGTTGTAATGATTGTCCATCGTTCTACATAGGTAAAACAACTAGGAATATAAATATTAGTCACAGAACATTTAAGATGCTAAAATAATAATAACTTCTCAGAATTTTGCCAATCATCTAATTTCCAAAGATCACACTTTTAACAAGGACACAGATTTTTTAAATTTTTTTAAATTTAATGTAAATCAAACTTAATAATGTTATTATTAAGTTCTGCAAGTATTTTTAGTAGTTATTATTGTGACAGCTGTTGAAAATGGCCTTAAAAGACATTTTGAAAATGGCCTTAAACGCTGAAACAGCTGTCACAATAATAACAACTAAAAATACTTGCAGAACTTAATAATAACATTATTAAATTTGATTTACATTAATTTAAAAAAAAAATTAAATGGAGTTCTACAAATTTAATACAAAAACAATTAATAAGGACACAGGTGTTACAATTCTTCACCGTAACAATAAAGGCAAAGAATTGAAAGAAAATTGAAATTGAAAGAAGGCATAGAAAATCCCTTAATAATAATGCTAGTATTTTATATAATCAAATTAACTTATCTTTTAGTCCCATTCTTAATATTTTTCCAATAAATCGCTCTGTTCACCACTTCAACACCTAAAATTTATATGTCTTGTCAATACTCTATATCATAAGTTAGGTGATGAAGGAAGGGTGCTTCCGAAAACGGTAGAGTTTTAATAAAATAAAAGTGGTCTACAACAAATTTATGTGTTTTTTATTGTAAATTATGGCGAGCCACAAAGTTAATGCTTTTTACAAATTTATAATAAAGATCTCAATTGAATAGTTGCTCAATTTGTTTATTATGAACAAAAGTTATCTCACGTCAAAACTAGTTTATACGCACTTACGTTGAAGTCTAAAAAAAATCGTAGCGTTATATTTTTAGTGCACAGTTATGTGACATTTCACACTAAACGGGGGTTATTAAAACAAAAAAGTGCTTTTCAATTAATACACATTCACAGTTTTTGCTACATTTATTGAAGTTTTATGTCATACACAAAATAATAAACATATTAAAAATAATACCTATCAAAAAACGTAAGACCCCATCAGGATGTAAGTATTTACATTGTTTCCACTATTATTGAAAAAGTCCTAGACATGAACAATTATTAACTAATCCAGATATAATTTTTGTAATTTTTTATGTTAGTACCTCACAAGAGTCCCAAACTGCTTCCAACCGTCTGAAGCCAGTATGACAATGGAATCCCCAATTAGGGTATGCTGAAAGGTTGAAGGTATTCAGTAGGGGAAGAAGATGGGAAAAAGGAAGGTGCGGAAGTATCTGGCTATTCAGATCTGGTCACTAAACACGGCTAAATTCTTCTCAGGAAACATTTCGATTCCGAACGGTGGTCTTTAACCAGGGCGATACTGAAAACATCTACTACTCTGAAACGTGCCCCAAATATACTCTATATTATTTTAACTGAATGCATTGTGAAATAATACAAATTATAAAAATAAAATTTATTTGCGTATGCCCGGAACTGAACCCGCGACCTCCGGATTCGTATGTTTTTATATAATATGATTTTATATAAAATATTTGGAGATTAGCACTTTTTTGTTATTTCCTCATAGGAAAAATTACCGGTTAGTATCTGAATGATAAAAAACGTCTGGTTTCCAATTAGGCTTCGCAGGTTCATTTCTCTGTTAACTTTGTCTTTCGCCATTTCATGAGAAACACTTATGCTGGGAGTAGGAATAATTAAAACTAGCAGATTAAAACCCGCTACTGCGAGATTTAGCTTCATTTTTGACATTGAACACACGTAAAAACGACACAGTATGTTCATCGTGGTATGAATTGAATTGCAGATTCTTTTTCATATGACGAGAAATTACCATTTCTACTTTTCGCGTTTACACTACGATTAACATAGGACTCTAGGTCATTAACACTATAAGATTCTGCCAAGTTATTCGTAACTCCGTGTCTTTATGGTCATCTTTTGAAAAAAATTGCGAAATATTTATTATAATACATTGCATTATACTTGTCGCACTTCCTCATAAGTAAAAAATAATATTCTTAGACACTGAAAAAACTGTAAAACCATTTTTTATCCTCAAACACTGGACGAATTCTTCACTCTGCGGATTTTTTAAGCATTTGTTAAAAAATTCTGTTTCTTCTTTAATTTCGCTCACAACTGGATTAAGGCTTCTTTGTGCCTGGACAGGTACGATTTATGTAAGGGTTGTAGGTTGAATTTCGTTTCTCTTTCAATATTTTTTAATACCGGAGCTGCAAAAGGGGCTTTAATGTTTTTCAAGTAGTCTGGAATTCTTTGTTACTTTCGATTAAAGCGTCACGTTGAAAACTTTCTGTCTTTTGGAAAAAAGTTTCTTTGAAGTTTTTGATTAATTAGAGTCGACTGTTGGTTGAAATTCACGTTAGTTAGTTAGCATACTGTTGCAATATTCCATAGAAATTCGGGAAAAAAGTTACATATATCAAAATTCCGACTCAAGGATTTTTTATTTTATTTTTTATTTTTATTTTTTAAATGTAGTAAACTAAATGTAACTAAGAAATTAACTAAATAATATTTTGTATTCACCGCTTTATTAATATACACATATCTAAATGTTTCTAAAGCGATGCTTTCTTCATCAGGAATATATTTATTTATTGTATAATATACGCCCTATATGGGCTTTTACATATAAAGATAGTTATAATAAACAGGTGAAAAACACATCACAGTAGGTTCAAAGATGATAAATCGAACAAATACTGGAATAACATAGTGTAAGTACCTTTCTAAGTAATAAGTTCAGAGGCGAAAAATCAAAAACATACCTCACATTCACTGTTACTTATACTCTAGACACATATATTAATAATTAAAAAGGATGTATGCAATAATCGTTTGTTTGTATTTGTATTCAGAGCAGTTGAAAATGTCTACTATATCTGAATATGTATTACCTACTGTGAGAAGTCGAGGTACCAATGAATATTTGAAAGACTCAGTTCTGAAGTTATTGTTACAGTTAAACAAAATTTTAGATCGGGTAGTTCTAGTTCGAATATTAAATGTAATTAAGCTGACGATATCAGGGCTTTCTATAAAACCATTAACAATTTTGAAAATAAAAGTTAAATCAGAAACAATTCTCCTATCTGATAGTTTTAATAATTTTAGTTCTTTCATTAAGTGATTGTAATTTATAAATTCAATAGGTAAACCGAGTTTATAGTTAACATATCTTAGAAATTTAAGTTGAATTTTTCAATCGAGTCCGAATGACTTTTATAGTGAGGGGACCATATAGAAGAATTATATTCGACTTGACTACGAACTAAGGAAGAGTATAATAATTTTAGTGTTGAAATATTCGTAAAGTCTCTGGCATTTCGAAGAATGAAGCCGAGCATTTTTAAACCTTTGTTAGTAATAGAATTGATGTGAGTTAGAAAATTAAATTTAGAGTCAAAGACAATGCCAAGATCATTAATTTCGTTGACAGATGAGAGAGAAATGTTATTCATTCAAAAAAAATTGATCGTACGACATTTACTAATGTTTAAAAGAAGTTTATTAAGTTCACACCAATCTTGTAATTCATTTAAATTTA
Organism: Halesus radiatus; assembly: GCA_022606495.2. NCBI lineage: Eukaryota > Metazoa > Arthropoda > Insecta > Trichoptera > Limnephilidae > Halesus > Halesus radiatus. The sequence continues at coordinate 28,005 of JAHDVE020010946.1, forward strand.
TTTGAATGAGAAAACAGTCTTCAATAGTTTTTATTAGTTTGAAGAGTTTTAGATCGTCGGCGAAGAGCAGCACAATAACATGGTTATCAAATACAGTTATAATATCATTAATAAACAGTAAAAAAAAAATATAGAGTACTGAAAAATAATAAATCGAATGAAGCAATCACTCTGTGGCTTGAAATTATAATATAAATGAAAAATGTTTTCGTTTTAAGCAACCTTTTTTTTATTTATATATATATTTCTGCATTCGACCGCTTCCTGAGGTTGAGTTCACCCGAAACCGATCGAATGCAGGAATATGCGAGGTGTGTTCAATAGAAAAGGTGAATTTTGAATTTTCGCAGGCTGTGTACATTCGATTATCGATTTTTTTGTTTTTTTTTTTAATGTTGGTTCACATATGTTTATCATATGTTAGCATTATCAGCCATTTTGGATCAGTGGTTTGTTTTTGACAAGTGGAAAGGTTAGTCACGTTTTGTTTTTTCTTAGATTTTTTACAAAAAAAAAAAAGTAAAAAATCTAAAAAAGTCGATTTTTTGGATTTTTGAAGAAATGCTGATAAGGACACAGAAAACAAAGCAAATCTAAAATTTCACTTTAACCGGACTGATGATGCCCCAGAAAACGGTTATCAAGTTCCGACCAAAACTAGGAAATTCCTCCATAGGATTAACAATTATTAACAATTTTTTTTCTAAAAAGAATCAAATTTTTTTTTGAAGAAATGCTGATGAGGAAAATTTCACTTCAATCGGACTGATGATGCCTCAGAAAACGAACCTAAATAAAAATCGAAGAACACCCAAAACGTGACTAACCTTTCCAGTTGTCAAAAACAAACCACTGATCCAAAATGGCTGATAATGCTAACATATGATAATCATATGTGTACCAACATAACGAAAAAAAAATAGATAATCGAATGTACACAGCCCGCGAAAATTCAAAATTCACCTTTTCTTTTGAACACACCTCGTATATAAATAAAATAAAGTGGCTTAAAACAAAAACATTAACATGAAAAATAATAATGTCAAGTATAGTAAAATGATAAACATAAAACACAATATTGTAAGAATAAACATAAACAAAAATTGATTAAATTAGGTAAATAATTAATTAAAAATATTAATAAATTTTTTTATTAAACATTGAATAACAAATTTGAATTAGAAATTTAGAAAAAAAATTTTTTTTATTATCAATATTAATACGAAAATAAAATCAAGAGATGGCTATTAAACTTTTTAAAAAATTATTAATTAAATTTAATTCACTACCAACACTTTTTCTGATTTCTAAAATTTCAAATTTGTCTAATTGTAAACCAGTTTTATTTGTATTTTTTTCGTATTACTGATGAAGGAAGGGTCGATTTAGAAACATCTAGATATATGTATTTTAATAAAGTGGTGAATACAAAATAATTTTCAATTAATTTATTAATAATGACGCCACAAAGTGAATACCAATCTTTTGAAGAAATTATAAATATGACCTAATCTATATAGACATAATATAAATATATCATTCGTTAGTGGCTTCACCATAATTTGATAATGCCTTCGGAAGGCGAAAAATCTGTCACGCGTCATAATAATTTCATAGCAGAACTTTTTTTGTAACCAAATCGTTTTTTCAACAAAATTTTATTTTTTTAAATTTTGATAACTTTAAATTAAAATGGAGTTTAATAAATAACTTGAACACGACAATATTATTAATATAGAGGTAAAAAAAAACGGAAAAAGATTTGGAATGCATAATCGCTGTCGATATTTTGCTCCAATCTAATATTTATTTAAAATCATTTAAGTTAAATGAATGATTCGCAATCAAGAGTGTCATCATTTTTAAAAGTGACGTAAACCAATTTTTTAATTTTTAAAATAGCAGCTATCGTGATTTTGATTATAAAATTAAACGTAGTACCAGGTTTCATGTGAAAAATTAAATTGAAAAGCCTAGAGTACAACCTGTCAGTTATATTTGATGAACCATTATTTCACGATAAACCGTAATCAAGATTAATAATTTTTATATAGAGCTTGAACAATAATACAATGGATTTTGCTGGTGTTTTAAAAGTTAAATTGAGGGAACGGAAAAGATGAGATAAATCAATTTTGATGAAGTATTTATAACAAAGGACCAACTTCCCCTCTTACACCTTTTGTTCTTCGGTTGAACGGTTTCCTTTTTATATGGTTTATACTATTTCTAAACGTAGTTTGAACGTGAAATACATATGAAAATTTCTGAGCCCACGCTTGCAAATGGATCATACGATCATTTTTTAAAGGTTTTGGCTACATATTATACACTATACAGTATACAAAAATGTAAGAAAAGATAAAAAAATGTAAACAAAAAGTTTTGCGGTATAACTTTTATATTTGGAGCTATCATTTTCGAGTAATTTGAGTCCTAAGTTGCTATTTTTTGTGGACAATTTCGAAATATTCGTTCGCTTCGACGTTACTAATTATAACATTGTCTTTTAAAATAGATTCATCTTCAATAATGTTTTCTCTCGTTTCCGAAAAAAAAATTTAAAAAGTAAACTAAATTAGTAAACCGATGTTCAGAAGGAAAAAAAAATGGTTCTCGCTTGTACCAGTAGTTTCCGAACACCGTGTATAAAAGAGGATATTTTTTATGAATAATAACTGTTATGGTATAGATAGCAAGAGTGGTTCATAAAAAAGTTAAGTGTTCAACGCCAAAGACAAATATTTAGTAAAATAAAATTCTCGAGAAAAAAAGGAAATACATTTGAATTTTACTAACTCAACAGAACCTTAATTGAAAAATATTTGTTTGCACTAAATTTGTTGACTTTTATTATCGCATTGATGGTCGGAATTCAAAATTCGTGAAGGGTAAATCATTCAGCTCTTTTTAGTACGATAATAAATTTACGCCGAAGCCGTGTTACGTTATGAAATATTGCTAAACTCTGTTTGCGAGCCGCTATCAAAACCCATCATTATTACGCATCGACTGAATCGTAATATTAAACAGATATTAGAAATTTATTCCATGAAGGTCAATGTGAAGCGTTAGTTTGATGTTTGATGATTGCGCTCGATTTACATTCTGTCAAGTTATTATTACGTAATTAAACTAACTTGTCATGTTTAACTTGTCAAATCTGTACTTGATAGCTAATCGTCGTTTTAATTAATATAGATCGTGAAAGCTGACAAAATTAAACACTGTTCTACAGACATAAAATACAAAACTTCAATGTATATATGTTTGTAACAGAACGTCACAATCTGTTAAATTTAATGATTTATGCCGGTACTTATTTGGAGTAAAAAATGTGGATGCCATTTTGGTGTCCAGTGAGTTTTTAAAATTATTTTTAATTTATTTATTTATCTACACAATTTTAATGTAATAAGAGGGTGTTAAGATCAGGTAAAAGTTAACAAAGACAGTTTTTAAAGTTACGCTTTTAAGAAGTGCTTGTGTAGAGAAGCGGAGTGTTTATATTTAAATTACATGCTTACATAATATAGAAAATGATTCTTGAAATTGTTTACAATATATCTGAAAAAAACCCTCGACTCTGTGCAGAAACGGGCGGTCCGTTTGATAGATTCGCTTATCTTTTCGCTTCTACGATTCATTCTTGTGTTCAACAGCTCGGCTGTGGAATGATCTACCGGCCTCTGTGTTTCCTCCATCCTATAACATGGGTCTCTTCAAGACCCAAGTTCACTCCTTCCTATCCTCTAAAAGACCTTCCACACAGCATCCCCAAAGATGATATAGGCCTCGAGGGAAATTATTTCCCTCAAGGTCTCCTGTGTGGAGTTACTGTAAAAAAAAAAACAATGTTTACATGATAAAGTTACGGAGTTAGTTATTTACAAAATGGAAAAAATAGGGTAAATAGTGAAAAGTTTTGAATTAGGAAGTTATAATAATATGCATGTAAGTACATTGTGGGGCTGGTAAAACATAATGGTCAACTTTTTATAGCGCCGTTTAGTGATAAAATCAAGTCAAGGGCGGTTTAAATATTGGTTTCCGCTTGGTATTAATACCTAATATTATCTCTGTCATTTCTTTTTTTATGCGATTTCTGTAGAAGAGTTACTTCGATCGCAGCATTGGGGTTGGTTTTGAGTCTGAAGGAAGTGGGGAGGGGAAGAAAATGGGAAAGGGAAAGGTTGGGAAGAACCTGACTATTCAGATTTGGTCACTTATCTTTATTTATTGTTAAAATAAATAAATTAAAAATTACTTTGCAATCACCACTATATTAATACATACATGTCAACATGTTTCCAAAGCGAAGCTTTCCTCATCAGGAATATACAGAGTACTAAAAAATAATAATGTCAAGTATAGACAAATGATTAACATGAAGACAATAATGTTAGAATACACAGAATTAAAGTAGGTAAGTAATTTTTTTGAAAAACAAATTTATATTAGAAATTAAAAAATAAATATTTTTATTATTAATATTAATATACAAACGTATTCAAGAGAGAGCAATTTAATTTTTTTTATTATTAATTATATTCATTGATTTATTTGTTGTGTTCAAGTATAATTTGTAGAACTATGTAATTATTATTACACGTGATCGCTCTTTCGTCTTTCGAAGCCATTGTCAAACTGTGGTGAAGTCACTTGCAGTCGATCGATTGATATTATTTCTACGCAGGTAGGTATCTAAAAAAAGCTAATGATACCCATCATTTCTAGCAACGTTACGATTCTGAAGGGTGGTCTTTCACCACGGCAATACTGAGAATATTTACTCTATTTAATCTATAACGTGCTGCAAATATACTATAATGTTATTTTACATTTAAAACGACGCGGAGCGAAGAATCCTAACCGCTCGGCCACGTTGGTCGATATAACTATATGTAATAAGTATCTACAATGTGAAATAAAATTTAAAATGAAAGAAGCCGATAGTTTATAATATGATCGATGTTTCCTAGGCTATTGATTCCTGTATTCAAAGAAAAAAAATCTGATTTTACCTGGTTCCAAAACGTTACATTAAATCTTTCTCCGAAATCGATAATGGTACAAAAAACAACATACGAAAGTTAACAATCAGTTAAGAGTCTCGACAACCGTTTTATTCTTCGACAATGTGGTTACTGAGAATTCGAAATAAACTTTTTTCAATCTCAACAAAAAATTCTCCTCCTTGAAAAGTGAAAATTATAAAAAAATATCTGACGGAAACTTTTTTCATCAGAGCTAAATTGGGGAAACGTAGCCCTTTGGTAGAGTTGTATTATTTGTTTTATTTATGTAGGTAGTATTTTGGAGCTGCTTAACTTATTGTTATTATTATAAGATTAAGGTTTTTTTCTTGAGAAAATAATTGTTTCTTTTATACTCTGTCACGCACGTTTAAGACTTAATATAAAAAATTTAATTTATAAATTTACAGGTGAAAATATAATAAAAACAGTAATTATTGAATGAAACACTAGTATATATTGATTAACTTGGCGGGTTTGCGATAAGCCGACATACCTCAACGGTAGAGCATCTGACCGGACATCAGAAGGGTGCAGGTTCGAGTCCTGTCGGCGACATTTATCTTTGCTCGGAAAGGTTTTTTTCAATTTGGATGAGTGTTTCAGGCTAATAATTATTATTTATAAAAATAATTGTTACCCTTTGCGCTATGCACACAAATCTTGTCTTAAGTTTTTAAGAACTTTAGTTTATCAATTAATTAATATAAAAAAAATCAACCGTCTATTTGTCGATAAGTGAGCAGAAAAAATATGAATTACATATTTGTTAATATGGACCAGAGGCGTGCATTCCATATAGGCACTCCCTAGGATTACCTACCCTACCTAAAAATATAAATATTAGTAATATTTATCAAAAAATTGAAAGAAATCAATTTACATTTTAAAAATTACCCCTAAAGTTGCGCGAAAATGAAAATGCGCGCCTCACTACGCCCTTGTAATAATAATAATAATAATTGGATGATTTGTATAGCGCCGTTTTTGTGAAAAATCACCTCAAGGGCGCTGTACAAATATTTCTTAACTAATTATGTACAAACAGATACAGAAAAACATACTTACCTGGCAGGTCGCTTCAGATGAACACAGTTTTATTAGAAAATTTATTTATAGAGGTGATAGTTTTACATGGTTATTTGTTGCTCCTTTTCTGTTGATGTTACATGTATTAGAAGATTGGTGGCACAAGAAAAGTTGGTATTTATTGAGATACTTATAATTTTTGGGACTGGAAAGTATTCATAAAATGAATTTTAGGACTAAAAAATATCTATACAAGCGTAAGAAGCTTTTAATAAATATTAACTGTTCGTGTCAACATAAGGAACTAATTATGACAAATGACGCACATTCAAGTGTTGACTGTATTCTACACAAAAATTTTCATGTGTGCGCAATGCACATTCAAGGGAAGACTCTGTTACTGGTTTGTGTTGGTTTCGAAAAAGGTGTAATTTTTTTTGAAAAATTTTATGTAAATCAAATTTAATAACGTTATTTATTGCTTTCTGCAAGTATTTTTAATTTTTATTATTGTCAGAGCTATTTCGGTGTTCAAGGCCATTTTCAAACTGCGGTTAATCCACATTGTGACGACTTATTTGTACGATTTTATTTACTCCCACACAATTCTAATTCGGACGGGTTTTTTAAAATAATGATTTATTATCGGTAAAACCGATTTAGTTAGAAAATAAATAAAATTCTCTATTCTGTAAGGTTTTTACATTTATTATGTGTTTTCTCCGTATTTATGTGATAATGTTTTTTTTTTGTTTTATAAAGAAAGACAAATATTGCCTGGTTACGAATAACCTGACAATATTTGAAAATCTCTTACTACCAACACAGTAAGCGGAATGTTGCTTGTGTCGTAATGGAGGACTTAGCCAGCCGAGGAATTGAACTCACCATGCCTGGGTGAGACCCAAACGCGATGCCAACCCAGCCACTGACCGGTCAAATGTTTTCCTAATTGATTTATTTAAATAGATATTTGATAATGTGAACCTACTGAGAAGTGGTGAATAAATAATTCTCTTACTTTACTAATTGAAATTATATTAGGATCATTCGTTCGATTAATTGTTGAAGCTATTTTATTGTAAGATCCTTTCTTTCTATTTGTAAGGGTTTAAGCTCGTTGTTGTCAAGCGGGACGTGATTATTCACTGAGAGATATTCTGCGAATTTTGAAAAAGTGCTTTTTAGATGTTATGTAAAACAAAAATACTTTCTGCTTTGTAGTTACGGGATTCTCGAGAAAATACTAATGACAATGTAGTCTGTTTGCAAACCAAAAAAATCACCTATCGATTTCACTGTAATCTTTTCTACCGCACTGTTCAATCTGTAATTTTTTATGTGTATTCGTTTAAGTTCTGCCCTAAAAATGATGTATCCAATAGTTCAAAGAGATGGGAAAAACGGTTTACATTGGCGCCCCAAGAGAAATATGTTAAGCTCCCTCAAATATGTATTTTATAAAACATCCGGACTATTTGATTATCCTCTTTTTCATAAGAAAAGTAATAAAGTTTCCATAAAATATAAGGTAAATTGGGCGGAAGCGCAAGCTTCAACTCAAGTTTCTGGTTTATTTCCGTATTTCAGGTAAATTCTGATTTCCAAGTTTTTTTAGATAATGTAAAATCACAAGTGTGCTTTGGTTGTAACTACAGATTTCATAACGAAATTTTTAAAGATGTATTTACGAAAATCAGTTAAAATTTAAAATTATGCCACAAAGTGAATTTGCATTTATTGAAGAAATTAAAAAATTTTTTTTCCAAAGATGACTTATGTCGGGGAATGGAAATTTCTACTCTTTCTGTTTTACTTATTCGTACGAGGTGTGTTCAAAAGAAAATCGATATTTTAATAAAATAATAAAAAGTTAAAAAAAACGAACCTAAATAAAAAATCGGAGAACACCCAAAAACGTGACTAACCTTTCCAGTTGTCAAAAACAAACCACTGATATGAAATGGCTGATAATGCTAACATATGATAAACATAGGTGTACCAACATAACAAAAAAAATCAATAATCGAATGTACACAGCCCGCGAAAATTCAAAATTCACCTTTTCTTTTGAACACACCACGTATCTTACGCGCCTGTTCAGCGATGGTATAATTAACCTTGCCTGAAACCCGGCTTAAAGCCGTTTTAACCATACACAAGAGTGGTAATTAATCAAGTTTTTATTTTCACCTCGATTAAAGGTTGAGTAAAGGGGTGTGTTTAAAAAACTCCCATTAGATTTTCATTCTTCATCTAAAGTCCTCATCTTATATTTTCATTCGATTTGATTTGAAAATAAGAGTAATAAATTTGATTCACTGCCAATTCATTTCAGGTTCATTTTCATTCACCATTAACCATACGAAAAAAAATGTCGGAAAAAACATATGAAATCACATATCAAACATATCAAAAAACATAAAAAACCATAAAAAATCATTTGCAATCATTAAAGATAATATTAACATTTCTCAAAATAAAACATGAAACCGAAAAGACCCTGAAAAGAAAAATATATCGGTAGTAACTGGGACACGAACCCAGGACCACATGGTCTATTTGGGACCTTGGCTCTAATCCACTGAGCTACAGCTACCCTTATCAGTTCCGTCATTTTTATCGGCATGTTACTTCGATGTCTAACTGACTAACTAACTAATCACCGCGCTTTTTCCTCGCAGGGGTAGGCACAGAGGACGGTCCACAAAGCAACTCGATCTTCGCACACACTCTAACTTCATTCACATTCATACAACGTCTGATATATTCTCTTCTGTTATTACGACTTGTGACATGGTCCGACTTAAGTATTTGATTAAATTGATCGTGCCATGTCTTCCTCTGACGTCGCCGGCTTCTTCTTCGATTTATAAGAACTGCTAATATCATCTTCTATCAATTCCCATATATTTTCGGCTGCTACTTTTTCTCATTACGACAAGATTCTACCGGAATTTATTTGTAATCTTTAAATAGTATCTCGGATGTTTCTTGGCAAATGTCCTGGATAGACCATGAGTTCCAGGGTTCCAGTTCTAGTTGCTACAAATATTTTTTCTTTTCTGCGTTTTTCAGTTTTAAATTCATTTCGAGAGTTGTTAATATGATCTTCAATGATTGAAAATATATTACAATGAGGATTATAAGCTTCAACAAGGTATTCCAAAATTAAACACAAAAAATCGGATTACGGGGTTTTGCAATTAGGCCCCACAATTTATCTCCTAGTTTTTTATATGATTTTTAAGGTTGGATAATTTTTTTACATATTACGTTAGAACACTTGTCCAGCATATGTTCAACAAGGGTGTCTATTGTCTGTTAGGTTTATTTTAATATTGAAAGCAAACCCTTAAAACCCTCCCACGCCGGAGCTTTTCTATTTCAGGACTTTAAGGCATTGCGGTGTTTTTATGCTTCATAACATGATTAGGCCGGTGCTGAAGAGTTAAAGGCTTTCATTTTCCGTTAACGCTCTGGAGCTAACTTAATTATTAAAATAATTCCCGTTTGAAATGTTTGAAGAATTACTTCAATGGGAATCTACTTGTTTTTCAAATTTATCTGAATGTACATCCTTTGAAATATCACCCATTTTAATAAACAGATGATTAAAGATTATTATTATGAAAGTAGATGATTTGTAAATGGCTTTACCACAGTTTGGTAAAGCCTTCTGAAGGCGAAACGACTGTCATACGTAACAATTATTACTTATCGGAACTTTTTAATAACCAAATTGTTTTTTAAACTAAATAATATGACATAATTTCATCAAACGATTGGTATTCACTTTGTGGCGTCATTATTAATAAATGAATTAAAAAATATACTAAGTATTCACCACTTTATAAATATATATTCCTGATGATGAAAGCATCGCTACTATAAAAATAATTTCAAGTATAGAAAAATGATAAAAATAAGAACACACAAATTATAAACATAAACAAAAATTGATTAAAGTAGGTAAGTAATTAATCAAATAAACCTGAAAAATAGTCATTCAAATTGGCGATTAGATAAATCGAAATAATGACTGTGAAACATTATATACGAGTATAAGAGAGTCTGAAGATAGAGAAGTGTGGGAGGAGATAGGGAAGAGGAAGTTTGGGAAGATCGTAGCTATTCAGATTTGTCACTTAATATTTCAAGCAACGTTTCGATTCCGAATGATGGGTTTCACCATAAATATTTCGATTATGAAAATAGTCGAGAAAATTTCGTTCGAAGTTTTTGTATAAAATAAGTCTACAATATTAAGCATTTTCTATTTTTTGTGTGTAACGTCTTTCATTACAATAAGTAGGGGGTCGTTTGCTAAAACAACATGTAACGAAAGCGTGTTACCCCAACATCGCTTACATCTTTGAGACCGTACTACCTACGTACCTTTCTTTGATATCGTGTAGAGGAAAAAACCCATCACTCGATCGTGCATGTTTTGCTTGCGTTGATGGCGGCGTTGTTGTGCTACGTATGACGCAATCAGAGCAAAATTTGGTCTTCCGCGCGGCATTCACGGATACGTAGCTCGGCAGAACGTTTGTTGATCCGAGCGGGAGTAGTCGCGATTTAGGGAGCTCACTTTGCCACGATAACAATAATAATAAGAAATGGATTATTTCTATAGAGCTGTTTCCGTGAAAAAATCATCTCAAAGGCGCCTTACAATATAATTTATCTAACCTATACCTTATCACTTAGACTAATATCTAATTATATAGTTATAACTAGTGATTTAAAACTAGTGACAAACATGTTTATGAATAGTACTTTAATAGTATTTTAAACAACATTGTCGAATGATTAACATCGGTGGTTTATGAATAGAGACTTACAACTAACATATTTACATTTTAAAATAAATTACGTGTATATTCTTGCCCTTGTTTTCAGTGATAATTTACACAAAAATGGAATATATACGAATAAATACATTTTTTCTTATCTTTTTGAACTTAACTATTATTCTTTATTAATTATTATACTATACTCAAATTTTATGCTATACACAATGGTTTTTTTCTATGCGATTCTTCACAACTCCTAATACTTAATAATTTTACTAGATATATTATTTTACTTTACTATGTCAATACTAGCTTTTTACAAATAAACCCAAAATGTGAATTCCATAGTCCTACTAGCACCGAGCAGTTGATACTCTTATTCGAGGTTGAAACCGACCTCACCTGAAATAAATTAGTGCCACGAATTTCAAAAAGAATTAGAAAAGAAAACTAATATGATTGAACATTTTGAAAAAAAGATAAATGTAACAAACCGAATCAAGGTAATATTTCATATTGAAAACCGCACCCACAAAACTGCACAAATTGAACAGTGGCTGTAACGGAACAATACATTGGGCAATGAATCGAAGAAAACCAAATGAAAACGAACAAAAAACCAAACTGTTTGCAATTCGTTCCCATACAATGAGTTGATATTTATCGCGTTCGCGATTGCATTTCTGAAACAAAATGAAACAAGTTATAGGCAAACATTGTAACATAAAATAGATTTAAAATTAATGAGCTTAATTAATATGCTTTGTGTACACAACTGTTCAATATACAAATATCTACATGTTTCGAAAGCCAAGCTTCCCTCATTAGGATACACGGTATAAAAATATGAAACATGTTGGTATTTATATATTAAACAGTGTTGTACACAAAGTGTATCTCATTAATTTCATTTATAATGACACCATAAAGTAAATATACTTTTACTGAAAAATAAAATAAATTAGTTGAATTGTAAAACAAATAAGTAAAATATAAATCAAATGCGAAATACAACTCCCCCCCCCCAAATTAACATTTTTTTAGCAAAATACATTTATAAAAATGGCATTAAAATTTAAGTCATTGGGGATTAAAAACATAAGTTAACACTGTTTAACTTATTTAAATTAATTCTTGTTTAAAAGTATCTAATTTTAAGAGCAATTAAAATCTAACTGATTATACATGGCCAAGATCACCCTTAATGGGTGAAAGCCATTAAATTAATAAAAAAATGCGAAATATTCGGTTATTTTAAAAATGGAATTTTATCATTTACTTCATAAAAACCACGCTCTTTCTCCGCTGAGGTAGGCAGGGAGAATAAACCATTCACTTCTTGCTTCATTCACATTCATACAGCTAATCCCGACTTTTGACATGACTCGACACAAGTGTGTAGCAGTACCATTCACTTTTGCGTCACATATTTTCACGGGGCTTGATTCTGGTTCTCTTTAAGGATAAATAATTGTCCTTATCCTTAGGGTCAAAGTCTTTTTGCTTAACTGCGGTTCCAATCACATGTCAATGTTGATGCATTTTTAAAGGAGTTTGGTTTAAATATTAGAGTACTAAAAATTATAGGTGCATCACGCTTACTTAGTACAAGGATTTTATTATTACTTATTTTACGCTTGTAGGTGATTATAATTTTAAGATTAATTTTTTTTTTACATACGTTACTTTACAAACATTACAATTTTCTTAATTCGGTTACTTTAATAGCACTATTATGCTACAAATGACTCACTTATAATGTTCGAAGTCAATGGTTACGATAATATTGAGTTTTTCTTTTGTTAAAGCTACGCAAATATAGATATTTTTAAAGAATGTCCCTCGCTGGATAACGGTTGTCATTCGAAAGAACCGAAACCGCAGTTAAGCAAAAAGTATTTAAGCTTTAAGTATAAGAACAATTAATTATCCTTAAAAAGAGCCGGAATCAGGCCCCTGGCACTCATTTCTCTGTTCAATAGGTGTATATGTCTATTGTCTTTGATGGCCTCCATGGTCGAGGGGTAAGGCTCTCGACTACGAATCCGAAGGTCGCGGGTTCAAATCCCGGCGTGCGCAAGTAAATTTTATTTAATTAATTAATTTTAAAATAATATATAGTATATTTGCGCACGTTCTAGACTGGAAGATACTCTCAGTATCGCCCTGGTGAAAGACCACCTTTCAGAATTTAAACGATGCTTGAAATGGCTTTTAGCCGTGTTTGGTGACCAGACCTGAATACCCGGTTATTTTCCCACCTTCCTCTTCCCCTTCTATTTACCCTCCCCAATACCTTCAGCCTCACAACATTCCCCAATTGGGGATGCTATAGTCTCACTGGCTCCAGAAGGTTGGGAGCAGTTGGGACTCTTGTTCGGTATTCATATAAAAAAAAAAATGTCTATACCATATAAGCATCCTTTTTTAATATTGCTGAAATTGTATATCCATATATATATAAAACGATCATACATGGTTTTTACGACGCAGGAATCTCATTTCTAGGGCATTCAGTTCACTTTAATCATTCCTCTGCCAGCTTCATGCTTCAAAGACATACGAGTATGCCAGGGTTAGTAGCAGCACTCAATGGTGAACTGCTAGGCTTGCCTCTTTCGACATCGTTTATTAGCTGGCTACGGCATTTGGTCCTAAATTAACCTTTACGTATCTGAAAGAAAAAAAAATAACATACCATCCAAAGGGGGGGGGTTACTAGGATCCCCCATAAAATCGCGAAGCAACCGTGAATGTTAATGTTCTCTTTCCCCTTTCAAGTAACTCAGATACTAGTTTCTTCCATTTTAACCGGATATCCCATCATTGGTCAGCAGTCAATCAATATGTAATAAAAAACGGTAAAAGAAATAGGAGGAAAGCGAGCGCGACTAAAATGTATTATTGTAGGTCATTCCAGTAAAATGCGACAGTTTTTTTAACGCAGATCGATTACCGAATAGTTTTCCTAGGATTTCCTAAATTTCAGTGAAAACTATTCAGATATAGCACAATACTCTCGTGTGGGGTAAGTATACTACCCCTCTTCGGAGCGGGAGTGTTGATGCAAAACAAATAAATTATCAGAGATGGTATAATAGGCTACCCGTTGTTTTTGTAGGAACAAAAAACAATGGCCGAGTAACAACAAACAAACCGGAAATATTAATTCGAGTTGGTAAATAGGTGTATTGTTTTAAAATACTTATTTAAATTAAATTGTTTATATGCTTACCCGCCAACAGTACAAACATTGTGGAAGGTTTTTAGAGTTGATCCCGTGTGATTGGTTTTGTGATCTATTCATCCAGTTTTAATTAAGTTTGCATTAGAGCCTCTGAATTTCCAACAACTTTATTTAAAATGTATTCCGCAGTTAAGTGCATGCTCTTGCAAGCTTATTGTAGAAAGCTCATCAATATCAATGAATTTTCTATTTTAAACTTTTTAATGGAGCTTTTTCATGCGTTTAATTAATATGTATTTCTTTATATGAATCGAAAAACTAACTAAGCTTGTAAAAATGTAGAGAAATACGTATATAATAATAATAGAATTATTAAAAAAATACTTCTCCAGGTAACACTGGCGGAAGATTCAAATGGGGGAGGCCCAATGGATTGCCCCTGCAAAGTAACTCTAGAGTCTCTACGAGGAGAGGCTGCAATGGAAAGAGGGCGCTGTAGTAGCCCAGGACCGGGACGCCTGGTCGAAGCGATGGCTTTCCAACCTGACTAAAACACGAGGAAGTGATGAAATAATCTTTTATTCAATTTTATTGGAATAACCTATTGAAGCTTTGACGGCCTCCATGGTCGAGGGGCACGGCTCTCGAATACGAATCCGAAGGTCGCGGGTTCAAATCCCGGCGTGCGCAAGTAAATTTTATTTAATTAATTTGTGTTGTTTCACAATTTATTAATTTAAAAATAATATATAGTATATTTGCGTACGTTCCAGAGTGGAAGGTACTCTCAGTATCGCCCTGGTGAAAGACCAGGATTCTGAATTGAAACGTTGCTTGAAATTGCTTTTAGCCGTGTTTGGTGACCAGATCTGAATAGCCAGGTATTTACCCACCTCCCTCTTCCTCTTATCCTTCCCCTCTCCAATACATTCAGCCTCACAACACTCCCCAATTGGGAATGCCATAGTCTCACTGGCTCTAGACAGTTGGGACTCTTGTGCAGTATGCATATAAAAAAAGATGCTTATAAATCTAATTGTAATATTTAAAAATTCAGTTAATACTAACTAATCTCAAATAAAATACCGAAAAGACACAGAAAATAAAAAAAGGTGACGGTCGCACCTAGGACTCGAATCCAGGACCTCTCAGTCTATACTAGCGCTCTACAATCTAAGCTAATATACCACCATATTATTTTCAGTCATTTTATCGACATAATATTTCAATTTAAAAACTATTAATGACATCTTCAATTAATTCCCACATTTTTTTTTGCTTGTTATCTTTTTGTAAGGCTGCAAAATTCTACCCGAATAGACCTGAATAGCGCTGTCAGTCGGTTTCATGTTTCATTTTACATTTATTAATATCATCTTCAATGATTAACTAATCCTATCATCAATAAAGATCACGTGACCTGAAATGCACGTCATCACAGTGCTACCATTAGTGAGAAAATGTGGCAAGTCTGGAAAAGGGGCAAGTGTAGGGAGTAACGTGCGCAAAATGAAGGGTGATTGGCAAATTTTAGAGTAAGCTTTGGGTCTGAAGAAAGTGAGTAGGGAAATAAGATGAGACAAAAGGTTCAATTAACACTTCTAATGCCATTTCTGATAATGAAATTATCTTCCACTACATTTTATATTAATATAGCATTGTTAAGATCAGATCTTATTTAGAATAACGAAAATACACTTAATAAATGAATTAAAAAATAAACTTAGTATTCACCACTTAAAAAATACACACCGATATACATACGTGTTTTGAAAGCGATGCTCGTCAGGAATATATGAATACTAGTATCAATTAGTATTCATATATTCCTAGTTCATATACTACTTCTTTACTTTTATTACTTAGTTCATATATTACTAAAAATAATTAGTATTCACATATCCCTAACGATGAAAGCATCGCTTTCGAAACATGTAGATATCAATGTATATTTATTAAGTGGTTAATACTAAGTATGTATCATTTATTAATAATGACGCCACAAAGAGAATACCAATCGTCTAAAGAAATTATAAAACACACTTTATTAATTATTAAACTCGGTGAATAGTATCTTTGTATGTTATTAAAACTAGACAAAGAAGATAATTTACTTTAATTAAATTTGTGTTTCACACATTCATAATCACTATGTCTACAAATTTTATTAAATTTGATAAAATTATTATAAAATTTCGTAATAATCCTGGGGATTAATATTTTCATGGAATTCCAAAAAAGTGGCCAGTGGAATGGTAAAGTTTCTATTATCAAGAGAATATTAATTGACCGTAATACGTTGTAATTGTATTAACATCGAGAATTAAATAAAAGTGCCCTTGAGCTGATTTTTCACGCAGTTGAAAATTTAATAGTGGTTTACAACTGAGAACGAACGAGAAAAGGTGATTTGTCTTATTTTAGAAATAGTACGTGAATTGAAATGAAAGGAAAATGGGTGTTATTCGTAGCGTTAATAACTTTGGACATATATTATCACGATTAGATCAGGTATACTGTCAACAGAGGCGTGAATTCCATATAGGTACATGAGAACTGCATAGCCTATTATAATCATAATAGGATAGGCAGTGATTATATATAATTAAGATTAAAATTTATAAAATTATTAATATTAATATGCAATACTTTAAAAATACACGCGAAGTTGTAGCTAAAAATAGCAGTGATGCCCCCGCCCTACCATAATGTGTCAATTGCAGGCACTGAGTATGCAAAATGACGCAGATGTCATATTCAAATGTTGACTGTATTCCACACAAAAATTGCAAATGTTTGTGCTTGTTTATGCTAGTGTCGAAAAAAGCTATGCCTTTCGGTACGAATTACAAATGTCGCCATCAGTGCCATACCGAAACCGGTCAAATGCAGAATTATATATAAATAAAATAATGTGGCTTAAAACAAAAACATTTTTCATTTAAATTAAAACATTTTCACTTATACCATTGTGGTTTTATAAACTTACTTTGTGTTGCCATTTAAAACATTTTAAACGATCACAGTGCCTACGAAATGTTTCTATTTTGAAATTGCAGACTGTATAATGGTTTACATATTTGAAAATAACACGAAGAATAGAACAAAAAATAGTCATTCAATGTTTAAATATGCGAGTAAAGAACCATTTGGAAATTTCGTATTTTTTTCAAAGCGACGATGAAAAACTCTCACAGAATAATTGAAGACCCGAAGAAAATATCTGATTTTTTTTATTATTTATTATATTATCGTTATTTTTAAACGTAGTTTTTCGTTTTTTTTTGTATCTTGAACAAATAAGCAACTCCTTGCAGTTGACATCAGATAAACGATAAAAAAACTTTTATTAAAAAAATATTACAATAATGAACTCCAGTCCAATTTTCATTTTATTTTTCATCAATAATGACGTTCGAAGTAAGTTTTCATAGTTAAAATAATTTTCAAAGTTTCAATTTTACAAAGCCCGCCAAGTCGCTCCAAATCTATGCCCTGTCGGTTTTGATCAGTTTTGAGGTTAGAATGTCAAATGTCAAAACAAGGATGAGCTTCACCGTACATAATTTTATATTCTATTCATAGTAAACCATAACTAAACACATGTAATAAAACTATTTACCATTTTAGAAACTTTAACTCAAATAATAATAATAGTATTGAGCATTAATATTATCATAATATTCGTATTGATAATTGGTTTGCTCATGAATACTCTAATTTATTTCATTAATAATAGTTTTTATATTGAACAACAATTTTACAGCTTAAAGTCACCCAAAACTAAAAAAAAAAAAAACAAATTTAAAATACAAAACAAAAGTGAAAAATAAACATTTTCATACTATTACAAAAACATAATGCACGCTTGACATCAGATGTTCCAAATGCACTATTAAATAATGATTTATATATTCTACGTATAATTATATATATAATGAAAGTTATGTATTCAGAATCGGTGTTTGCTGATCTATATGAATACATATTTTTATAACAGAAAGAGAGACAACAATATTGATTTTATAACTGAAAGAGAGACAACAAAGAGAGACAAGAGAGACAATAATATTGTTGTCTCTCAGTTATAAAAATATGTATTCATATAGATCAGCAAACACCGAGTCTGAATACATAACTTTCATTATATATATAATTATACGTAGAATATATGAGCGTAAATATGAGCGAACATGGTTGTCCAGAATCTCTTTGTTAGCACCTAGCATACGGCCAGTGGCGTACATTGTTTTAATGTGACCAAAGGCAAGCTGTAGTCTTTTCGATTGCAATTAAGGAGCGTTTTCACATGGCGAAATTTCTATCCAAACGGTTTAAATTAGAATTAACATATTATTCTCTATGCAGCTTTCTTTGAAATGGCAAATTCAGGTTTCCACGAATTAACATATTTACCTTCATTTTGTTTGATGGAAAATCATAAATTTTCACAAAATGAAATATCTACCAGGTAGAATTTTTCACAAATAATTAATAATAATAATAATTTTCGCGAAATAGCTAGGTAGGTTCTTAATTGTCATATAATTTAAAATATAAAAAATTATCTTATTACGATGTACCTGAGTAGTCACCTAGTTATATACCAATAAAAATGTGTTTACGATTCCTTATAAAATTTTTCGCCTAGGCATAATTTTTGTTGTTTAAATATATATCAACAAGAACCTAACATTATGCATTATTTAAAAAATATGTTTTATAAAATAAAACAATAACTTTGTTTTGCATCACTTTTATCACATCAAAAAAAAATAAAAATATATATATATACTTATCTTCTTTTTATTTAGGGTTCTTAGGTACTTTGAAAAATAAAGCATACAGAATTTTTGAAATAATAGCAATAATTTTATTTAATCATTAAAAAAATAATTTTAACAAATCTCAAACAAATCATGAAAGAGAAAAAAACACAGAAAATTGAAAGTCGCATCTTTTTCTGTTTCGTGTTTCATTTGAGATTTTTTACAATCATTTTTTTAAATAATTAAATATTACAATGAGTTTTAAAGCTTCAACAAATTCTTATAATTAATTAAATATTCTTTCTAGACTCGTAGAAAAGTCAATAGATTTCCATATAAATTAAAATCGGATAGGTATATCCGAGACACTACCTAAACCCTGTCCATCATTAAAACGACCTGTGAGCGCGCATGTCCTGCCCCTTTCCCCCACTACTTTCTCCGCGACTTGGTATCCACGTTAACACATTCAAACCCAGGATATTTTTTTAAATTCTGTATTACCTACCTACAAACACAAATTTAACTCATTTTATACATTTAAATAATTATGGTTATAATATTAAAATATATATATTGCATTTTATGTGGCATCAGGTTCATTAAAACAGCTAGGGAATTAATCCGAAATAATATTATGATAATTTGACTGAACATCCACGGAATGAATGTGTTAATATCTCAGAAACGCGTGTATGGACGGAGTTACATGGCCGTCGCAGCCGTGCGCGGGAGATGGGACGCATGCGAGGGGGTGAGTATGCGCAGTGGGAACCAAATTTGGAACTGTAGCAGGTTGTTCTTAAGTTAAACTCACAATAGATTACAAATATATTCGGGAATAACTCTGCAATCATACAAAAATATGGCAGCTTAATAATACTGGAATTAATTGAGGATAATATTGGTTAGCCTTAAATTTGTAGTATGATATCGAGAAAAATGACGTAAAATAAACAGGCTGTTCGATACCCAGATGGGAATGGTGCCATTATAAAAAAAAATTCTTTGTCTTTTTCTGCTTCATGTTTCATTTGGGATTTGTTAATTTTATCTTCTTCAATGATTTAATATTATAATGCGGATTAAAACCTTCAATACGTTATTCCAATAAATTGTGTAATTATATTGTTGAACTAAAACGCAAGCTATTCATTTCGATTTGTGAAATATATATTTTTTTCAAATTTGTAGCAATTCTTCTATGTAAAAATTCGCAAATTTAAACATGTTTTTAATAAAGGTGGCTTTAGATAAATGTACTGAGTTTTCTTATTAATCATGTTTAACAGTTAATTAAATGTGTATTTAAGGATTATGTTAAATCCATGGTCGAGGGGTATGGCTCTCGACTACGAATCCGAAGGTCGCGGGTTCAAATCCCGGCGTGCGCAAGTAAATTTTATTTAATTATTTTGTGCTTTTTCACAATTAATTAATTTAATAATAATATGTAGTATATTTGCGCACGTTCCAGAGTGGAAGATACTCTCAGTATCGCCCTGGTGAAAGACCACCATTCAGAATTGAAACGTTGCTTGAAATGGCTTTTAGCCGTGTTTGGTGACCAGATCTGAATAGCCAGGTATTTCCCCACCTTCCTCTTCCCCTTCTCCTTCCCCTCCCCAATACCTTCAGCCTCACAACATTCCCCAATTGGGAATGCCATAGTCTCACTGGCTCCAGACGGTTGGGAGCAGTTGGGACTCTGTGCGGTATTCATATAAAAAAAAAAATATATATATATTATATATATTAACCCCGAGTGATTATTCACTTAATATATTTCTAAAAATAAAGTTTTTGTAGATATTTCCCTTTGCAAAAACCTTACCTAAATTTATAAAATTGAACATTTTATGGCATTTTTAATTTGTGAAATATAAGCTCATACATAGTTTTTGAAAATATTGGTATTCAATTTGTGGCGTCATTATAAATAAATGAATTAAAAAATTACTTTGTATTCACTAATCTATGCTTTCATCATCAGGAATAAAAAGAATAATAAAAAATAATGTCAAGTATAGACAAATGATAAACGTATAACAAAAAAATTTAAAAATAGATAAATTATAAACATAAACAACAATTGATGGAAGTAATCAAAAATGATAAAAAATGAAACATCGAATAGCAAATTTATATCGTATATATATATCGATAGCTCGTCCTATATGAATTCTCGAAGGCATGCGAATAATTTTAAGACGAATCAAATATTCCAAAGTTTTAAAAAAATGCTTAAAGATTTAAACATACTGTCTTTGAAGCAAATTATATGCTTCAATGTAATAGTTTTTCTCTTTAAAATGTTTAACGGCCAACAAAATTCTGAATTCTTGAGAAAAATTAATAAATATCAACACAGACATAACCACTCTACAAGAAGAAGCAAAAAAGAGAGACAAAACTTCCCTTTTGAAAGAAAACAAAATCGCAAAACTCTTTACTATATAGAGCCATGAAGATCTTCCAAGAAATACCTGCCAATATTGAACACGAGGAAATTTGAAATTTAAGAAAGAAGTGACGGAATATGTAAAGTGCAATTTTTAATGTGGTAATTTTTAAAGTTTGATTTGTAAGTCTTAATTGTATGAAGATATTATGTTTGTATTAGAATACACGTAATCAATATACATTTGTTCTGTTTTAAGTTAAATAAATAAAATGTAAAATTAAAATACTAAACACTGTAATCACTCGAATCAAATATATATTTTACAGTAGAACCAAGACAATAGATACAGGAGACCCCGAGGGAAATAATTTTCCTCAAGGCTCATGCTGTGTGGAGGGTTTTTACAGGACATGGGTCATGAAGAGACCCATGAAGAACGATGGAGGAAACACGAGGCCTGCAGGATCATTCCACAGCCGAGCTTTTGAACAGAACGAGTCGTAGAAGCGACCCGCTCTCGTGTGACAAATGTCAGCCGTATGCAAATGTTTTCTGACTATGCACTGGTGTCGAAGAGATCAATGACGCTAGTTTCTCAGAGCATCTTCCATCAAAATACCGGTAGAACAAGGAAAGCACTACCAACTGACGTCCGTGCTCCAAAGATTGCAGTCCGTTTGTTAAGATAGGCGAATCTATCAAACGGGCCGCCGTTTCTGCACAGAGTAAAAGTTTTTTTCAGATATTTTGTTACTCCCGACCAGAGGTGGCTGCCAAATTCTACAGTGGGGGGCACTTGCGATTTATACAGGCTCAGCAGTTGTGTACTATTAAAGTATCTGTGGGCTCTGTACAATACGTCCAGCTTGAGGCTAAATTTACCCTGGCTTCGATGGAGCCCCCATACCTGAGCTGGCCACTTAAGGTTACACCAAGCATATCAATGGAGGATTTTTTGGGAAGATTGCTTCCATTAAAGGAGACGAGATTGTCATTTCGATCCCTTTTAGACGTAATCAGACATGATTGGGTCTTTGAAACATTAAATTCGACAAGGTTATTCTTACCCCAAGAGGAGACCCTCTCGAGGTAACTGTTTATTCTCTGCTTCAAAGCCCTCCAAGCCGTTGTAGTTTGTGTGCCCTTTGAGGGATTGTCAAACAAAAAGCTATTATGGACTGTACTGTCATCCGCGTAAAAGTGGATTGGTGCACGTGTCAATAGGTCATTGATGTGCAACAAAAACAATGTCGGAGATAGAACCGATCATTGTGGGACGTCAGCATTTATTGAATGCGAGGAAGAGATGAAAACGTTAGCAACTGTCTGAATCGATTTCTCTCTCAAAAAGTCGTCAATCCACGTACACAAGGATACGGGAAGTCCGTAAGAAGGTAGTTTATTGACAAGTCCTTGGTGCCAGACCCGGTCAATGTCCAGTGAGACCGTTTGAATCTTACCGAATGTTCCAGGCACCGCCCCCATACATGCGTCACATATGCGAGAAGATCAAAGTAAAAATCACCCCACGAGCGGTTCCTCCAGAATCCGTACTGACTTTGTTTTAATAATTTTGTTTTTCTAGAGGTATGTGAGCAGTTTGTCGTTGATCACACATTCCATCACCTTGGACAGAACTGACGTGATCGCTATGGAGCGGTAGTTGGTCGGGTTGGAGCGGTCATCTTTCTTAGGTATATGATGAATGACCACTTTTTTTCCAACCAAAGGGCACAGAGCCACATTTCGGGGATATTTTAAAGAGCTTTGTTAAAATTGGAGTAATTTCTACAGCACACCTCTGCAATATCAGGAAAGGTATTCCGTCAGGCCTATGCATACTTCACTCGTTTATTGTGTCTGAGAAGCGATCAGTAAATTTAACTCAATAGTTTCCAAGATACAATGAGACGTCAAATTATCTCTGTGAAAAAAAAAAACTTACCTACGAGAAAAAGGCGCAACCTGCTACAATGAAGTCAAACGATTTGCTGAGGAAATAACTCAAGAAAAGCTTTTTTGAAGAAAGCTAACGCGGTCGACCGACACCGTGAAAAATCAGTTTGAAGTTAGACAGAATAAATTTGACTACTCGCTTCCATTCTAGGGTTGAGATAGGGACAGCTTTTCAGCCTCTTTGGACTGCATGCCACTCCATCCGGGAAAATAAGTTGTGTTAATTACAGTCTTTTCGCTGAAATTCCGTCAGCCAGCACCACAGAGAAATCTTAAATTGAAAATGATATTCCATTATTCGAAAGGCAAGGACATTAAACTATCGACGTGAGACTGTTACCTGCATTGTTCCCGAATCAATAGCCAGTTAGTTCCACTTAGGTTGAAATGTAAACAGAGGACATGATGGGGATAAAGGAAAATAATTGTGGTTTGCTCCAAGCCGCCTAAACGCGCCGTTGAATTGATTTTTCTTTTGAACGTTACTCAAAGTCATTCGAGAGAATGGTCTAATCGGATTGCAACATATTTTAAAAATGCATTGGCTAAACATCATACAATAAATTTCAAACTAGAATCAATGCTTGTATATGGTAGAGACCGCAAATAGAGATGATGTAGACAACACATACAGGGATGAATATATTATACTGCGAAACAGTTTTTGTCTTGCTGAAATAGTGAAAAAGGTACAACAAGTGTATGCGATCATCGATTTTGTATATTCGGATTTTAATATTTCTTTAGGGTTTTTTCGGTTATTCGAAAAGGCTTTACAGTTTTTCGAAAGTTTTTTCAAATACTCGAAAAGTTTGACAGTGTATTTTATATATTTATTTTTTTTTTACTTTGAATTTTTTGTGACTAAGAATAACAATTTAAAAACATATCATACGCAAGCAATGCATCTGTAAATTTTAAATGATAAACTAATGTTTTTATAAGACAAGATTTTTATGCATAGCACAAATGTGGTAACAAATTATTATAAGCAATAATTATTACCTGAAAAATCATACAAATTGAATAACCTTCCGAGAAAAAATACATGCTGCCGACGGGACACGAACCCGCGACCTTTTGTTGTTTTGTTTTTGACGGGACACGACACGCGACCAACAAAAGGTCGCGAGTTCGTGTCCCGTCGGCAGCATGTATTTTTTCTCGGAAGATTATTTAATTTGTATGATTTTTCAGGTTAATAATTATTTGCTTATAATAATTTGTTAATATAATTAGCTTTTGAGATATTAGTTATAATCTAAGTTGTCGGTTAAATACATTAATTTAATTGTAAGGATTCTTTGCGAGGTTAATAATTTCATACAAAAAATTATTGATAAAAATATTTTTATACATTTTTTTCAATATAAGGAGTTTGGCATTTAAAAAAAACTCTTCTATTTTATAATAACAGTCAATAACATAAGCTTGGAGGACCGGAAACGCAATTCGTTTTAAATTATGGTATTTGTGAAAATAAATATGTCGACCATTGTTCTAAAAGCGTCAGGTCCGTCAGGACGTCAGTGGCTCAATCATTTGCATTTACTTAATAGATAGACAGCTCTCTAAGTCCTCCACCATTGCATAAGCAACATTTTCCGCTTATGATGATGGAAGTAAGAGGAAACCAAATATTGTCAGATTATTCGTAATAAGGGAATGTTGATCATTATTTGAAAAGAAAAAGTCTACTGCGTATTTTACTGGAGATCTAAGAGAAGTAAACGTGTACGAATCCCATTTTATTTCGCCGTTCAAATAAATTCATTTTTTTTGCATAATTACAAAAAAACATTCATATTTCCGGTAAACAGCTGTTCAGAATCCCATCGCAACCTCATTAAATAAACGACAAGTCCGCGCCGAGCTTCCGATATTTTTGACAGGCGGGAAGTTGCGCTGTCTGTCCGGTCGCTCGGCCCGGAGCTTTCAAGGGACGTAATGTACCGCTGCGTACTTCTGATTTCCTGGCAAAACACAACTACTGTCACTGTTGTCACGTCGTTCACACTGAAGGGAATAAATGAGTTTAATAATTTAAAATTATGTTTTTGTAGTTTGTTGATGATGTTTATACCATTGTGTATTATTCCTGCCAATTTATAATCATAAATATAAATTATTTTCTAAGTGTAAAGTCGTGGCGAGCTCAGTGCAGACCTTGGACGTGAAAACAAGCGCCTTTTTGTTTACCCTGCTATTAAATTGCCAGGGTTATCTCTCCCTTGGAAGACGTGGACCTCATTACGCTGCATCCGGTGCAGTCACAGCCGTTGTGCGTACATGATCCATACATTTTTATATTATTTAATTGATATTATGTAGTTGGAGTCTTATCACTATAACAAAACTAAATAAAAGTTTGTCAGTTTAAAATATTTTTTTTCAACTTATAACATGCATGTACCCATATTGTTATATTATTGCTTAAAGTAAAATCATACAATTTTTTTATATTATATAATATTGTTGAACTAAAATCCAGCTGATGAGCTACTTACAGTGACTTAACGGGTACACATTTCCATTGTATGAAAAATAATAATATACATTAAAAAAATACTCTTCAATCAGCACATCTTTTCGTTTGACCCGACAAAGGTTTAAATTTACTTGATCGTACCATGTATTCACAGAGCGTATAGATTTATTCTTCTACCTACTAGAATGTTATGAAGACTCAATACACCCAAATGAAAATCTTCTTCATAAGCAAATAAATTTTATGATTTCCTCATAATCACGCTCGTTCTTCTTCAGCCAGATCCATACCTAACTGTCATGCCTCGTTTGGCATCAGAACCTCATAGTGGACTCATAGTCTTGCTTCCTCTGACAAATTTGACACCTTATATATTTAGATCCAATTAGTAAAATAAAAATAACTACTATGTGTATACCACTCTTTAATGAGAGTATAGAAATATCAACATGTTTCGGAGGCGAAGGTTATAATAATAATAATAATAATAATAATAATAATTGGATTACTTCTATAGCGTCGTTTTCATGGGAAAATCACCTCAAGGGCGCTTTACAATTAATTAAATAACATATACAACCAATACTTTACAGCTAAACTTTATTACTAATGGCTTATAAGTAAGACTTATGGCTAGGGACTAACTACTGAGACTTATAATTAGTGACTTACATCTATGGCTTATAGGTAGTCACTTACCAACTAAAAGTTATAGCTAGTGACAATTTAAACTTAAGTAGGCAGAACTAGAATAAAAACCTAACACATATATAAACCTAGTACCTATTTAAAACTAATACATGTCTATGACTAAGTGTATATTTTGTATACAATACTGCCCTCCATACTAGTCATTATATTTTAGTATACTGTGTATCCCGATGAAGGAAGCTTCGTTTCCGAAAAATGTTGATATTTATATATTAAACAGTGGTGTACACAAAATAATTCTTATTAATTTTATTAATAATGACACGACAAAATATTTATACATGTATTAAAGAAATTAGATCTTATTACGTAGCCGAAGTCTTAGGAGCGATATAGCATTA
The DNA here is from genome assembly GCA_022606495.2 of Halesus radiatus. Taxonomy (NCBI): domain Eukaryota; kingdom Metazoa; phylum Arthropoda; class Insecta; order Trichoptera; family Limnephilidae; genus Halesus; species Halesus radiatus. Next base: position 54,725 of record JAHDVE020010946.1, read on the forward strand.
GTACTTATAGCTCACAAACTCTTGAATGGTGTATTATTAATACCTGACAACCTGGCTGAAATGGGATTTTACGACCCTGATAATTTCACGCGAGGCCGCCAACACAGGCTTCTGTTTCTTATCAGGTGCAGAACTAACTTACCGATGGTGATGCCCCTGGGAAGACTTACTAGGTTAATTAACTGCCTGACAGGAAATATATATATTTTCCACATGACCTACAACATGTTTAAGCACGAACTAGCTATTTCGTTAAAACTATATATTATTTACGTAATTCTAACGTTTTTTTAAAACTATGTTTATAGCTGTAATTACCCACATTTTACGTAATTATGCTAACTACTTGTTTTGCTACTTTTTATCGCTGTTGCAATATATTGGTTTGTAAATCTGTTTTTGCAAAATAAATAAATATATAATTATTTGCCATTCAAAATTTCTTAAAAATTATTTTCAGAGTAATTTATTTATGACATGTTTCCCAACAAGGTATTCTGTAGTGGTTTCAAATCTCATATCAAATGCTTTATCATAGTGTTCTCGCAGTCGGAACATAATAAATATCAAAAGGTTCATGGTACTATGATCGTCGACAAAGCGAAGGGGGAGATGATCTATTATTTCATCATAAATGTGAAAATCGAGATGTCTTGTGCCACCTGGTATTTTGACTCATGTTTGGATATTGTCGACATATATGAAAGCAAATTATGGCTACATCTGTGATAAACTTTTTTAACACTGAATACCATACAAGAGTCGCAACTGCTTCCAATAGTCCGGAGGCAGTGGGACTATTCAATAAAATAATTTATTTATTTAGACATACGCAGTACATTTTATTACATTTGATAAGGTTGGTATATTAAAATTTACATTGTTAAAGTACCTATTACATATGTCCATACAATATGTTATTAATTTTGTCTGGAGTGAGAATGTTTCTTAACTAATGAATGCATGTGTGACTAATAATATTAAAAATAATGAAAATAATGTAAATAACTACATTTTACATTGTAACAATACAATTAAAATGTTTAAATATTATTCTTCTATTAAAAGCATTTGCTTATGGATGGAAGAGGAGTGAACAATAATGCAGTGTAATTTATTCAAAATATTGGTATTCACTTTGTGGCGTCATTATAAATAAATTAATTAAAAATTACTTCGTAATCACCACTTTATATTATTCTGTATATTCCTGATGAGGAAAGCACCAATTTCGAAGCATGTTGATATATATATAATCAAGGAAATCCAAAAGATCTCGAATTCTTCTACTACATTTGCGTATGCTCTAACCAATGAGCTATCGTGTTCATCATAGGATCTATCGTTTATCTCAACTGTATATTTAATATGGTGTTTGTACGTAATAAAAAATAAAAAAAATTTATATCGTTATCTAGCTTAAAACTTTGTTCTAGAAGTTTTGTGGAGTCAAAATTATTATTTTTCATCATCTAAGAAAAGCATGCATTACTTAAGAGGAACGGCTGCGCTGCCTGTTTCATACATAACTTAATTTTGTTTTTAGCCTAAAATACTCAAATTATTATTATGAATTTTAAATTATGAACCATAGGCCATGAAAAAAAAACATAATTTTAGATTCAACATTGAAAATTATTTGCGGGTTTATCGTATTTAAAAAAATATACCTATCTTATTTGCTATCTAAATATGAATATGTAAATAAAAAATATAAAAACAAAACATAAAAAAGCCCCTTTCGGGTCGATATTATAAATAATGTACGACAAATTTGTGTTCCAAAGCAAAACGGTCGTTTTTAATTTAATTTTAAATCCATTATAATGCTTATTTTATTTAATCATTGAAGAAGATAATATTAACACATCCCAAAATGAACCACGAAACCGAAAAAACAACAGAAATTAAAAAGATTTCAGTCGCATCTGGGACTCGAACCCAGGACCTCTACCTATCCGGGGTAACCGCTTAACCAACTAAGCTAATGATACCTGTTCAATTTACGCCATTTACACCGATATCATACTTCAAGTTCAAGACTTGTTAATATTATCCTCCATTTTTATAAATCCCATATTATTGGCTGCTATCCTTATGATGATTGCAAAGTTTCATCCCGAACTCAATTGGAATCGGAACAGTCTCGGATTTTCTTTTTAATTTCTTTTGTTTTTTCGGTTTCGTAGTTCATTTTGGAATGTGTTGATATTATCTTTTTCAATGATTAAATCAGGTTTACAATGAGGTTTACAAACTTCAATAAGTTATAAAAACTAAATTGCTTATTTTATTATTTTATATTTCATTATATTTTCAAAGCAGACAGGGTAAATTGATTTTTGAAATCACCGTTAGTAACCAAATAATTGTTAAAGGTGCCTTTAAAATCGAGAAAAATCAATTCCTATAATGGGCTATATTTCATAATGTAAAACAAAAATAAATGAATTACATTTTAATCCGTACTAGATATTTACTATACTTTTTGATTAAAAAAATACTCATTATTTTAAGGTGAGTATTTTGACTTCAAATTCAAAATTAAGTTTTGTAAGAAATAGGCCGCGCAGCCGTTCCTCGTTTACTGAATGTATGAAAATGTTTTTTTTACTTTCTCAATATAAAACACACATAAAAAATACTCCTTAAAGCCTTTTTTATCACTCCAGTTAAAACAAATAACGACTATTTAAAAAAAAAGATGTAAGATGGATTTTGGCAATGTCACATTACCCATCAAAATAAAAGGACGAACATATTTACAAACTAAAATAATGGAAAGACATCAATAAAAAGGAAGGTGTTACACAAGTTTTAAACGAGAAGAACAGATATTGTGGATGTGAAAAGTTAGAGCGATATTCTAGCCAGAGGGCTGGGCAAAAATTATAGCTAGAGAGGGCTGATATATAAACGACGCGTGATAATTTACTGCGGTTAAAATAAAGACGTAAGTAGATACTCTAATTTACAAATTATTAGTCTAATTTCATCGGCGGAGTTATTTTTTAAGTAGTTATAGCCTGAACCACATTTGTGTAACCAATTATTATTTCAAATCATTCGATTTTAAGTGACTTTTTCTTATGTTTCGACGTTCATCAAGGTTCCCCCAGCTCTTACTAATGTTAAATTAACTGAATTTAAACGGGCTTTAAAAACAAACTTATTTAAAAAATCCTTCTCTCTATAAATTTTAATTTCTTTTCAATTTATTATAAAAAGCCATTTCCTCGAGCCTCTGGTAGTTGTTTGGTTTCGGTTTCCTCCGTAGTGAAGTCCGTTAACTGACTCCTGTCTTAAAATGTTACTATTTTTGTAGTAATATTGTGAATGTATTATTGTTGTATAGCCATATGTATACTGTATAATATAATGTAAATTTTTTTATGAATATGCACCTAAGGAGTACTTCAAATCTTCACTCAAGGTCGGGACACTGAATCTAATTAATCTCTTAACTTGTATGAGATACTTCCAAAAAGTTGTTCCTTTATATTCTCAGTATTTTATTTTACTTTTAGAAATATTTTAGAACGTTTTATTACATTTAAATTAAATGTAACATTTAGGAAGTTCTAATAGAAATAACGAGGCTGATGTGATTTAGTGTCACGTAGGTACCCATGTCTGTCCGTGAACTTTAGGAGCAAGCGATAAAGTACCTATCTGTAATATATTTATCATACCAAAGTACCAAAAAGAGATATGTAAAAAAATCTAAATTTGAGATGTGCAAGTATAACCAAATACCCTAGATGATAATGCGCCCAGCTTCCGACATTTGATAGCAATATGCTACATTAGCGCCTCTAGCGGTCTGGTATATACGAATTGGCGTTATTCGTACAAATTAATGGATTTTCTGTGAAATATGTTCATAATAAAAATCAAAAACTCATAAAATTAATTTTAGGCACCTACATAATATCATGTCCATTGAATTTTAAAAGGCTATTAGATTTGTAATAACAGTCATTAATCATGACGCTCGCTGTTAGCGCTCGGTCCGGTGGTTTAGAATTATCCTATCCCTACACCCAAATTACTGCTCATTTAATAAATTTTGTGAAATTTATTAAATGAGCAGTAATTTGGGGGTAGGGGTAGTGGTAGTGCTAGGGGTAAGGCTAGAGGTAGGGGTAGGGGAAGGGGCAGGTGTAGGTGTAGAGGTAGGTGTAGGAGTAAGGGGTAAGGGTAGGGTTAGGGGTAGGGGAAAGTGTAGGTGTAGGGGTAGGGGTAGGGGTAGGGGTAGTGGTAATGTTAGGGGTAGGGGTAGAAGTACCACATCACAACCTCAAAAATTTATTCCAAATCATTCTTAACCCCGGGCAATGCCGGATACTTCAGCTAGTATAATGATAAAATAACAATTCCAAACATACACAAGCTCAGCGTGAAGGCAGTATATTCGTGAGTTCCTTATAAATTTCTTTAACCGTAAGCAATCAGCATAATATTTTGTTCAATTACAATATTAGATTAATTAATTTCACCATTAAAAATTGTGACGTCATGACAATACGCCATGTTATTAACTTGCTCCATTTTTTCAATAAATTACTTAATAAAGAAAATCGATTATATTATCTATACTCGGGGAATCCGGGTAGTTACTAGTTACAAAACATGCATTTTTAAACATAAATAATATATTTGTTGTAATTTTAAGCAATAGTTTTAAGTCATAAAGCAGTTTTATTTATAAAACCACTTGGTCATAAATATGTATGGTTTCAAGTCACTTGTTGTAAGTCTCAGTTGGTAGTTGCTAGCTATAAGTGTTATTTGTAAGTCACTATTTATGAATTAGTAACAAATGCTAGCTGTCAAGCAATAGCGTGCAGTCCATAAAGGTTTTTTTTTAATTATAACCTCCATAAATATGTTCTTGAACATTTAAGGTCTTTTAAAATCTAATTTTTCTTATATGATTGTTTGTCGAAAATAATTATTTACAAGAAATATAAAAATAAAATCAATTTAATATATCCGGTACATAATAATAAAATAAAAAAATTTGCATGTCTGGAATTTTTCGATCAAATTTCTGTAAAATTTGCAAACTAAATAAAAAAGTGGTTTAAAAATAGCATTTAGAACCAATAATAATATAGGAATAAGTCAAAAATACCTCAAAAAGTAAAAATCCCAAATTTAGTAATACGAGGTGTGTTCAAAAGAGAAGGTGAATTTAGAACTTTTTCGAAAAGTATTTATTTATCCATCAATATCCATTTTCTCCCCTTTAAAGTAATCCCCCTCAGATATAATGCACTTATGCCAGCGCTTCTTCCAATCCTCGAAGCACTTCTGGAATGCGCTTTCCGGTATGGCCATCAGCTCGTTCTTCGATTCTGACTTTATCTCATCAATTTTGGCAAAACGCTGGCAAAACGCTTTCCATTGGTCTATTCAGTTTCGGGAATAGAAAAAAGTCGCAGGGAGCCAAATCTGGTGAATACGGTGGTTGAGGCATGATTACGGTGTTGTTTTTGGCCAAATAATCACGAACAAGCATTGATGTGTAAGCTGGTGCATTATCGTGATACAAAATCCATGATTTGTTTTTCCTCAATTCCGATCGTTTGAGCCGTATTGTTTCACGCAAACGTTGCATAACTTCCTTGTAGTATTCCTTATTAACCGTACGACCTGTTGGCAAGAACTCATGATGCACCACGCCATTGTAATCGAAGAAAACAGTGAGCAAAACCTTCACATTTGATCGAACTTGGCGTGCTTTTTTCGGTCTTGGCTCTTCGGAATTTCGGAATATACTTCGCTGCCACACGTATCATGCCCAAAACATCCGTGAAAATTGCATGGATTAATAGTGATTCGACGATTTTCCAAAACCATTTTCTTCACTGTTTCGATGTTTGCTTCGTTTGTTGACGTGGTTGCAACTCCAGGAAGCTCATCGTTATTAACATCTTCTCGGCCTTCTGTAAAGCGCTGGTACCACTTATAAACACACTTTTTTGAGACAAAATAGACTCGCCGAATGCTACAACAGTCAACATTTTACGTGCGTTGGAGCACTTTATTTCATTTTTAACGCAAAATTTAATACATATTCTTTGATCCATTTTTTTCAAAAGCAAAAAATCTAAGAACACACAAAAACGTGACTAACCTTTCCAGTTTTCAAAAACAAACCACTAATCTAAAATGGCTGATAATGCTAACATAACAAAAAAAAATATATAATCGATAATGTACACAGCCCGCGAAAATTCAAAATTCACCTTTTCTTTTGAACACACCTCGTAGTGGCACATACGAATTAAAATGTGACCACGCCGACTGCAACGCTACTTATATAGGGCAGACAGGAAGAGCTTTCTCAAGTAGATTCAAATAATATATACGATTTTATAAAAATATATGCACTTCTTCAAAATTCGCAGAACATCTCTTAGTAAATAATCACGTCCCGATTGACAACAACAAACCTAAACACTTACATATAGAAAGAAAGTGTCTTAGATTAAATTAAATTGAACAATTAGAAATTAATAAACGAAATAATGATCCTAACATAAAACTAGTTAATAAAGTAAGGAAACTTATATATTCACCGCTTCTCAGTATGTTCACATTATCAAACCAATACAACACATTTAAATAAATCAATTATGAAATATCAGTTAACTACGAGGAAATACGTTATAAATGTGAAAACATCACAGAAATCAGAATTTTAATTGTTTTCTAACTAAAACGGGCTTACCGATAATAAATAATTATCATTTAAAAAAACCCGTCCAAATTAGAATGGGGTGGGAGTAAATAAAATCACATAAGTAAGTCGTCACAATGTGGATTAACCGCAGTTCGAAAATGGCCTTAAACGTTGAAACAGCTGTCACAATAATAATAATAAAAACTAAAAATACTCGCATAACTTAATAATAACATTATTAAATTTGATTTATAATAAATTTAAAAAAATATATTATTTACATGCGGTGTTGGCTAGCCCTGCACTAAGCCATCACTCGGGATGTACGTCCCCTGGAGAATGTGACATATGCCACAATAATGGATGATCGATCGGCTAGGAATTAGGATGTCAAAAAATAAAGGGAAGAGAAAGGAGGAAAAGAGAAGAGAAAATAATACACAGGGATTGTGGCAGGAGAATAAGGCGTATACAGAGAAATATATGGTTTATCAAGTATGAAGTAATCGCACGAAATCACTGATGCGAAATGCCACCCCACAAAAATGCGTCGTATGCTTCATGGAGTTTCAAGTATCCACTAACCTAAAGTAGTAAATAATAAAATAAAAATATAAAAAAACATGATTTAAGCAATATCCATTAGTTTTTTGATAATTGAAAGTTTTTTAGAAACGGCATCCGGTAAATTCACCGAGGAACATTCACCGCAGGGAAAAATATTTGCCAATTTTAGGAAAAAACAATTTTAATGCTGAAATAATTTAGTACAAATAATAGCTAAGTATTTAAAAGAAATAAATGAAATAAAAGTTCTATAAGCTTAGGTTAGGTTAGATTAACTTGCTACCATTAATGTATAATACAAACAGTCCTTTCTACCATTCAGTGGCATTTTCTTTTATATATTGTGTGCGTCACCTATTCAGACTTTCCTCGGTGAATTGTGGATGATAGTTAGAAGTAAGCAAAAACTTTTTAGGTAGCATTATGTAAAAAGATAAACTGAGCTATAAATATTTAAAGAAAATTTTGTTGTGTTTTCCCACACTACTGGCTCACCTTCAGTATTTATTGATCATCATATCGATAATGAACGATATTTTGAAACATTTACATTCAAGTCGTCCCCGTTGAACCCCTTTCAGCCTTTGATCAAATTGTGATCATGTGTCAAGCATCACAGTAATTTCTTTTTATTTGTCAGCTGATAGAGAGTGTCAAAAAATTATAAGGGCGATGATCATCAAAGTAAAAATCACTCCAACAAAACTGAAAAGTTTAAAATGAAAAAAAAAAAACTTGTTTCACACGAATGGTATTTGGAAGGCAGATGTAACCGTAGCGTTAAATTTGTTATTTTTGTATGATGTTCTTTTTTTAAAAGTATTTTGACCCGGAAATGACGGAGGTCTGAATCATCTGTCAACTGGTGTCCAGTGTGTTTGAAAAGTGACAGAAACAGGGCAAATCCAAATTGGAAGTGTATACTGTGTTTTTTATTCCCTGGAATTTAACTTAAACAAATATACGTATATACATATAAATATCATTTTTTTATTTTTAAATAAGTACTAACATTCCAAGGTTACGAAAATGATAATAATATTTCAAAGTCTCCTACTTCCATCACAGTAAGTGGAAGACGTTGCTTGTGTTGTGTTGGAAGACTTAGACAGCCGAGGAAGTGAACTGATGATGCCTGTGCGGGATCCAGATGCGATGCCAATTCACCCAGTAAATATGAATAATTGAAAATGAATATTTTTTCTCTCCCTTCCGAAGCGTTGGGTTGGTTATAATTTTACTGATAATGGACAGCACGTCCTATTCCATGCTCACAGGTGCCATTTTAATGTGTTAGTTTAAGTGTTTTTCACTGAATATATCAACTTGCAATTTACAAAAAAAAAAAAAAAAATTTTTTAAGCAAAATAAATTACAGTATCAAATAAAAAAAAATAAAAAAAACAGTAACATTTCTGATATGACATGATTTTTTCATTATTAAGCAAGGAGTTAATGTATACGAGGACCAGAACAGTACAAAAATAGTCTTTCAAAATCAAGTCCACGGTAATGAGTACTGTGAATAGTTGACTAATTTACTATGTCTCTTGATCTTGTAAAAACCAATGTATTAAAGCAATGCATGTGAAGACATCAATCATAACGTTTTTTCCTATATTTAGTCTTTATCTGAATTATCTGCTTTGTATGATCAGTGCGTTTAAAGATTTATTCACATATGCCAGTGCCGTACAGATCAGAATAGTACAGTGCAGGCAAGGCACAGACGTGAGTATTCACATTACACCGTGCAGCACATAGATAGATGACCGTTAGCGTCCGCCACAACATGTTTGAAGATTTTATAATCTTATTTTCATATTTATTATTATTCCATAACCTAAATTCCCTGACCGATTCAATCAATTTATCGTTATTCATCTTTTCGGTTTTAGTATCTAATATCTGCAAATAATGACGCCAACTGAAGAATATGTAGGTGCTAACGTGTTTATATTTACTGCGCAGGCGCATACATCACAAGAAGCCGCCAGCACGTCAAAATATTCTAGCCGATAATCTCGGCCGGTGCTGGCTCGTGCATGCGTTCATAGATAATGTAAACAACTAGCGTAGTCATGTCTGCACTGTACTGTTCTACACTGTGCGGTGCTGGTAGATGTGAATAGACCTCGATGTGTTCCTAGAATACACATAGATTAGAGTACACTTACAATACTCGTCTCAATTTTAATGAAGGATTGATGGTTCCTAAGCATACAAACAAATATAGATAAAGAACCTTAGATTACATGATTCCTACCTGTTTACATATGTTACTGCTGAAATTAAAAATTTAAAAAAAAATGTTTAATAATAAAAACGGTTAATAAAATATTGAAAACTTGAATAGCTAAAAGAAACTATTCATATAAGATAATTAGGAAAAAACATTTTTTTTGTAAGATTTATTGTTGTTATTAATGTTTTTTTTTTTGCAAATATAACAAGAAATATTTTTAATTAAGGATATTATGAAAAACTTGTGTTTTAAGTTTGTCACATATGTTTTATTTTATATAGATCTATTTAACTGTAAATTTATTATAAGATTTTGAATAATACAACCCGTTTTGTATTAGATTTTGTAAAAGTTAATAAACTAACTAACTAACTAACCTCACGCCATTTCCCCGCAGGGGTAGGCAGAGAGGACGGACCGCCAAACAACTCGATCTTGGCATACACTTCTTGCTTCATTCACATTCATACATCGTCTCATACATTCTCTTCTATTATTTCGACTTCTGACATGGCCCGACTCAAGTATTTGATTCACTTGATCGTGTCATGTCTTCCTCGGACGTCCCCGGCTTCTTCTTCCATTCACATTCGCGTTATACATTCTTCTTACACTCCTTTCTTCGTTCATTTACTCCACATGCCCAAACCATCTAAGCGTCCCTTTTTTAATCTTACTCATTACGCTTACATCAGCCTCGCATTCTTTACGAATTTCAAATATTTTTCACACGATCATACATGGTTTTACCACACATTCGTCTAAGAGATCTCATTTCTACGGCATTCAGTTTACTTTCATCCTTCTTCTGCCAATTCCATGCCTCACTGCCATACATCAGGGTTGGTATCAGCACTCCATTGTGGACCAGTTAACAATAATGGTTTTTGTATATGTAAATATCCTTAAATGGTCACTGGCCGTAAATAAAGAAAGACAAAAATAAATATATAAAAAAGAGGTTATTCCAATTTTGTCTGTCTATTTAAAAATCTTCGACAATGATGATCTCCTCAAAATTGGCTAGAGAACTCCTTCAACTATAAAAAACATCAGATTTCTCAAGTGAGGAAATGAATAAATGCCAATCTTAAACAACGCAATACAATGTGAAGTATGCATTAAATTTCGGTTATTTCATATTTATAAGCAGTTTTAGAATTGTTTTCTTTTTTCTATATTCTTAGAACTTATGCATAAAGTCGATCTTTGAAACTACCCCTTCATTTCCGGCGGGATTAAGTTTGAATTATGAAAGCGTACGAATCCAGCGCCAATAAATCCGGTGAGAGGAAGTAAATAAAATTGAGAAAGTCTAAGAGGAATGGTGGAAAATATAGAATTCAGATCGAAACTGTATTATTTGTAAGGTATCTCCCTAGTCTATAGAAGAAATAAAATCCGGAGCATCTCCCATTGCACGTGGATTGCCTTAATGTCATAAGATTTATCAATTCATACAAACTGTATTGAATTTCCCATGAAGCCCATAAAGGCTTTCAGATTTATTGGTGCGGCCGCCCGTCTTATAAAATATGGAGTTTTACAAACCATTTTTACTCAAAAACGGTCACCCCCATATTTATTTTTTAAAAATCAAAATTTATCGATTGCTACAGTCATTTTGTGTATTTTCTTTTTCAACAGCCTGGCCCAGATTAAGCCGCACAACTCACTGAACTGCCCCCAAATAGTAAACAAATAATTTAGTCGTCTACTAGTTGGGAGCAGCAGTGCGTTGTGCAGCTCCATCTGGACGAAGCTAATGAAGCATGTTTCTGTACACTTACTCTAAGTCTTGTCCTGGTGATATTCAACCATTTTTATAATGAAAATCTTGATTAAATGGCTTTACCCGTATTTAGTGATCAGATTTGAATAGACAGGTACTTCCTAACCGCCCTTTCCTCAATCCCTCCTTGTTTCTTTCAGTCCCGCAACACTCTACTCTAGTCCTTTTTACCTTTATCCCACTCCTAAGTTCCCCTCTACTCTCCCCTCCACCGACTGACATAGTTTAAGCGAACTGATGTAAAACTGTATATTGTCACACTTTACTCATAGTATTTATCATCAGCAGCGGAAAATTTATAACTGTCATGATTTATTGTTTTATTTTGTTATACGTATGTAAATTATGGATTTGCTGTTAATTTTCCAAAAATAAATAAAATAAAATAAAACATACTCCAATGCCATTATTTTACTCCGAGCAGCTAGGAATATTATTTGAAAATTATTAATAATTATATTATGACATGAATTCGGTCCAATTCCTTGATAAAAAATGTCGAAATGCATCTGAACAGCGGTGGAAAAATGATAAAACATAGAATAGCATTTCTGTCAAACAAATTTACTCGGCGCTTTCTGATTTCCATCGCCGCCCCTGCTGCTGTTTCAAAACACACGTATGACAGTCAGAAAAAAATGTATTTCTGATTTGATTTAAATCATTTCTGAGACTGCCTAAAAATATTATCTAAATCGTATTGCGTAATAGTATTATAATTTTTTAGAATTAGTATATAATCCCTTTCCCACGTTCCCCTCTCCCTTAAAAAAAGTACCTATGGCAAAAAAGGTTTCCATAATTGATGTGGTAATGAAATTATATATGCACATGCTGAGCGCGGAGTAAATATCCCATTGTAAGAAACTGTTTCAATTTATTTAACGTCAAATATCTGTTAGTTCTTATGACATCGCTGGCAGGAAATCAATAGGTAAGAACTGTAACATTGCATTTCTCTTCAATTTAAATCATCATTTCATTACAAATTATGTAAACAGAAAACAACATGTGTCGTTCGATAAGGCTGCTACAATGTGTTATTAGTACCATAGGAAGATAATCTATACCAAACAGAGCCACATACTCGCTTTGTCTATTTTGTAATTCGATGGAATCTTCTATATTTATTTCTTTGTAAGAAACAAACAACTTTTAATACAAATATATATACAAAGGAAGTTTAACAAAGTTAAGGCAACAAAGTGGTTAAATACAGATGTTTTATTCACGAAGCTAACAAGAAAAAGGAAAAAAAAATCAAAATAAGAAGGAAGGGTGAGAGGAAGAGGAATATAGGATCTGGACAGGAGATGCTCTCGATACATTTTATACTCGTGCATCAATTTTTGGTGGTACATTACTTCGGTTCGATATTTTGAAAGGGTATTGCGAAGAATGTCAATATTGTGAAATTGTGCGTTTTATTGCGTACAAATATAGGGAATTAGATAATTTATCCTAAGATTGGTCCTGCATGCGGGCAAATGAAAAAAAATGAATTGTCGGGTTGGTCTTGATGGTATGTGAATATTAATAAAGCCCTGGGGAGTCCAGGCCATTAAGTATAATTTTCAGTTTATATTTTTACAATTTTTTTTATTTCATTTTTTTTTTTTTTTCTTAAATTTTCTCCTCCATTATATAAAGAAGTACGAGTGTGTAACCAGGTGGGCGGTGTGTGTTTGTTTTGTATTCAAATTTACGGTTTTAATCCGAGCTTGATGAAATTTTGCATACATGACATTCAAAACAAAACAAAATAAAAGTTACTATCTATATGATATTTCAAAAAACCACCGCTTACCCCTTTCCCACTCCTTAAAGCAGAATTTTGGTATTTATTGATGAAATTTGGCTTGATAATTGATGTTAAAATTAAAGAGGAAAACTGCAGGGTGGGGGTGGGGGTAGGGGTAAGGGTAGTGATAGGGGTAGGGGTGGAAACGGTGGATACCTCAGATAGTAATATGTACAATACGAACAGAAATCTTTTAAAATGATATCTTACATCGTAAGACTTTTAAAGACCATTTTTGAAAAAACTTTGTATTTCCCTTTCCTTCCCTTCTTCAGAGCAGTATTGTTATATGTATCGCATTAATGCTTTTATCAGATGTTTGTAACTACTTTGAATAAGGCGCTGTTTTGTTAACCTTTACGTACGTGAAGTTAAAAATTTAACGTTCGATCCGAAGGGGGGTCACTAGGATCCCCCATAAAATTGCGAAGCTAGCTTGACACTTAATTTATTAGTCAATACTATTTTAACCGGCCAGCAATCAATCATTAAATACTGCAAAACGATAAAAGAGATTGTTCAGAAGCGAACGTAACTCAAATATATTATTGTAGCCGGGTTTTGTGATTTTTGAAAAGGTTATGTCGATACGAACGAGGGAGTGGTGCATCACTTAAGTGGAGAGATAGATATAATTAAATATACAAAAAAATAATCACAAAATTTTCTCAAATATGAAATGCAGTTTTTCAAGGTATGTATTATAAAAACAATTCAGATATCGCAGAAAACTCTTTTCTCGGATAAGGTTCACTTGGAACGGGAGCGTTAAATACCAGATAGATTTTTACTCAAATAAAGCGGTGTCAAGGAGAAAATACTTTAAATTATTTGTAATGTTATATTATCAGTGTCTCCTTCGATCTGGCACGAATGTATCCAAAAATATTCGGTTATAAGAGGAATATACAAGCAAAAAATATTGATACAAGGTGTGTGTCTTATGTCACCGTGAATATAGGTAATGGACATAAAATTCGAATAAGAAATGTTTGTTGTAAGCGCAAAAGCGGTTTTTATTTATATTGTGAAGAATTTTGTGAGAATGAAATAAAATTAAACAAGGGAATCTTTTACAAATAATCTCTCTCGACTTCGAATCCGAAGGTCGCGGGTTCAAATCCCGGCGTGCACAAGTAAATTTTATTTAAATTATTTGTGCTATTTCACAATTAATTCATTTAAAAATAATATGTAGTATATTTGCGCACGTTCCAGAGTGGAAGATACTCTCAGTATCGCCCTGGTGAAAGACCACCATTCAGAATTGAAACGTTGCTTGAAATGGCTTTTAGTCGTGTTTGGTGATAAGATTTGAATAGCCAGGAATTTCCCCACCTTCTTCTTTCCCTTCTCCTTTCCCCCAATACCTTCAGCCTCACAAAATTAAAGCAGTTATTTTTAAAACTTATTTCTTAAATGCGTTCATAATTTTCCATTGACCAAAAAAAATACACAGTTTTTTAGGCTTATATTTTTTACAACGTAATTAATAATTTTATTTTAATTCTCATCAAGAGAATTTCTAGTAAAATTTTTGATTTATCCAAAGCATATTTTTCGGTTTTCATAATTACAACCCGATTCGTAGTAGAGATTAATCAAAACAGTGATTTTACTGATGGATTCGCATTAAACAAATATAACCGCGATATTAACTAATTTTTCAAAATATATTAATAATTTTATTTTAATTGTCTAGTTTAGCTAGCGACCTTCTCTATCTACCAACTAAGGTCGATCTTTGATATTATTATATTATGATAAATATTATAATGGTGTACAATACATAAAACAAATTTTACATGGGCGTATCCCCTGAATACATTATTGATCGAATAATGAACTTAGTATTGAGGAGAGTTTGGCAGACTATGTACTTAAGAGTTGTGATTGCGCATCGATGTTAGGAGTAATATTTTTGTTAAATGACGGTAGGGAGTCAAAAAAATATGTAATGTTATGCATCAGTGCCTAATTCAAGGTATCATAACTGTGTGGTATCTGTATTTCTACTCAGATGAAGAGGCACGACTGTGTCCGAAATTATTCGGCTTTAAGAGGAATATAAAAGCAAAAAATATTGCTATAAGTAAAATAAATATCAAATGCCGTACATAAAACAAATTTTACATGGACGGAGCCCCCTGAATACATTATGCGAGAATTATTGATCGAATAATGAACTTAGCGTTGAGGAGAGTTTGGCAGACTTATTTAAGTTGATTAAAAGTTTAAAATTATTGAATACGCTCCTTACTAAAAGGGTGTAGCTCTCAACTACGTATTTATACAGAGGTTGCAAATTAGATTTTAGTTGTTCTTAAACAAATATGTATCGTTATTGAATATATGGAAACTAAAAGGTTGCTCTACATCCTTGGAAAGACTTTCCCAGTAATACAAGCACTGCGTGTCACCTCGTCGGCGCTCAGTACAGTATCGTTTTTTTTAACCTAGTCAAATTATACAAAGCGAGCCATCAATAGCGAAAAAACAACAAGAAATTAAATCAAGTAGTAAACATAGTGAAACTTGGAAAAGTTTTTGAATATAATACAGTCACACTTGGCTATAACGAGCAAGAGGGGACCGACGAAATCTCCATTATAGCCGTTACTCGTTATATTAGAAAGAGGTTTAAAAAAAACGCGTGTGCCTACCCTACCTAATAATATAAAATAATACACAGTGGTAATATAAAAGAAGATGTATAAAAGGATCATGATTGCAAAGCCCGATTTTCGAGTGACTTTTGCAGATTTTTTATAACAATTTAACACAGTGCCCGATTGATAATAATGCTTCAAATTGTCGACAATCTGACACAGGTAGTGCCGTACAAATATTAATCTGTTCCTAAAGCGATCTAAGGAAATCCCTTCCAGCCGCCGCCCGCTCAAAAATGTTCTAACGGTTTAAAGGGGTTCTGATAATGGAAAAAAACCTAGCCATTAAACAACCCACAATGTTTAAGTAACTACTACGTGATAGGAGAGTGAGGAGGCAGTACATTTCCTTGCCACGGGAAAACTCTCGTTGAAAGTGTTAACCAGACATCTCAGTCTTAACCACGTGGGTTTTAAACTCCCACTATAAATTAGTAAAATTAATAATAATAACAATAAGAGTTAATTTCTATAGCGCAGTTTTGTGAAGGTTCACAAATTAGTTGGTTCAGGTTGAATTAATGTCTTACATGGAATAAAATAGAATTACGTAGGTATACCATTAGTAAGCTTACTCTGAATAAATGATTATTATTTTCTGAAAAATATTTACTTAAAATTAAGATTAGTAAAAAGATTATCGTGGCGTTTCCGTCTAATGAAGTACTCAACTACCAGCTAGTATAATTATTTAATATAGTTTTAAAGTATATTTTTCAAAAAATATTTTATTGTACATTTTCAGAATAATTAATTGTATTATTGACACACCTTCTTTGTTGCAACTCATCCAGTTCGACATTCTTTGCCGTAGACTCAGAAACAAAGAATTGCTTTCCTCAATCAACACTGTACTAATTTTGGATATCATTCTTCATTGCCCAGAATGTCGAGAATTGTTAACTTAAGTCAGAGCCTTGAAATTTTTGGTACCAGCCTAAATTATTTTTGCCAGGCTTTACGAAAATGAATCTCGAAGATTTTTCAACACATATTTTTTAAATATTTATTTATTCATTTTATGTTTGGTACAGAGCTAACAATTTTCATTTTTTCAAATACCAAACTAGGCATATAACCGTATTATGGTAGCCGAGGTTTGTTGTATGTAATATTGTGGTATACCTACATGTTGAAAAGAAATTTAAAAAAAAAAATATTGAAATAATTAGAAATTTGGATTATCATTTCGAATGTTTAAAATCAGGGAATCTACCAAAACCTTGTTCACGCTTTGACTTGAATGTTCTCTCAAATGTATTTTTAACCATTATGGCATTGCTTTATTCATGTATAATAATAACAATAATTGGATGATTTGTATATCGCCGTTTTTGCGAAAAATTACCCCAAGGGCGCTGTATTATATATGTGGTATTCTTTTTCCGTATTTTTTGTTTATCTCATTTCGTTTTATGTATTTTGTGAAATTGAACCATGGTCCGTCAATAAAATATAAATCAATACATTTTCTTAATTTATACTACTTTTCTGTTTGAAGGATTTGCTTGTGCATAAAAGAGGAGCGGTTACTATTAAAATGTATCTATTGTTAAAGAAAAAAAAAAGAAGAATATCTTCCAGGTAAAAATGATATAAGTAAAACAACATAAGAAGTACAGTTACGAGGTATTTGTTGAAACAAACATAGAACTATTTGTTTTTGAACAATTCATGTAGGTAGATAATGAAAACAATATTCTACAAAAGTGCATAAAAAATCCTTACGGACAATAGATAAATATGAGTCCACGTTTCTTGCAAAATTAGTATCAAATATTGCTCCCGTGCGTGAAGAAGGAAGATGGCTGTCGATGTGGTTCGAATCCTTCCGACAGCGAACGAACTCAACGAATGGAGTTGTTGCGCCGCGCCGAATAGCGGCCGCTGCGTCACGGATCCTTTTAGTTACCGGTGTGCCTACTTCATTTGCTCCGTGAGTTTTGTAACTAAAAAAAAAACTATTTAAACCAATATTGATTTTATCAAATCCGATGAAAGGTTACACCATTGATTTTTCAAACTTTTCCAGAAAGACTTATCCAGTCATGTAGGAATTTTTCAGTTACCATTGGAGATCCATATGATACCCGGCGAGCGAATCAACTGAAGTTGTGTTATCTCTACGATGTCAAATGGTCTGTTGTTGTCCATATTTCAAACGTTGATGCTTACTCCATTTGTATAACTCAATGTATACCGATAGGGTTTTCACTGTATTTGCTTTCTTCAATGGAATCAACCTTCCCACTGACATACTCTCGGTATCCCTAAGTGACCAACTCAGATACAAGGGTCCATTGAAGCAAAGAGTTAAGTTAGCTCCTCAGAAGTTTGACGTGCTGTGCAGATCCTGAAGATACTAATATAACAGTGAATAACCGTTGATACCGTATAAAGGTCTATTGACAACTACCATCGCCGAGCAATGCAGAAAAGAACAGTCCGGACACGACAGCATTAGTTGCTTACATTACATATATGAACACATTCATATTACTGCGTACGTAAGCGTAACGTACCCGCATATGCACCGGCCAACACCGATCGAGATTATCGGATAGAATATTTTAACGTGCTTGTGACTTCTACGACTGCGAAGTTAATATGAACACATACAGTTAGCACCGCTATCTTTGTCAGTAGACGTCATTAGTTGCAGATGTTACTTAATCCAAGAAGTTGGATAACGATCAATTGATTGAATTTGTCGGGAAATTTAGGGTATTAAATAATAATAAATGTGGGAATAGGATTATAAAATCCTCAAACCTGGTGCGGAGGACGTTAACGCTCAGTTGACAGTTCAGTTGACAGCCGAGTTCGCTGCACGGTGTAATGTGAATATTCGCGTCTGTGCCTTGCCTGCACTGTACTATTCGGCACTGCGCGGTGCTGGTAGATATGAGTAGACCTTAAATTGCATTATTTATTGATTTATTTTTAACACATTATTAAACAATAAAAACTAGAAAGCTTTGACTGCCCAACTGGGAACAAAAACCCGTTTTAAGGCAGTCAAATTGACAAGTTTAGCTTATGTTAATTGGCATTATACAAAATAGAATGAAAAAAAAATAGTATTGCCACAGTATGGCAATAAGATACATTTAGAAAAAAAAAAAGTGTAAAAAAGTACATAGTTAAATATATTTCGTCCAGATAGTACAAAAAGCAACTTTAGTAAATTGTTCACCACCACATGTTTGTCCCTTTCCATTTAGTGCATATTAGTGCCCTACTATTGCGTTTGATAGCCGCCTCTAGTCTGGAGCTTCTAGATACCTAAACAATAGCCTTGACTCAATGCTATATACGATACGTTATATGACAGTGAGACGTAAGGATGGACGTGGACTGAATGCTGTAGAAATTAGATATCTGAGGCGTATGTGTGGTAAAACCGTGTATGTCCGACGTCCGTGTGAGAAATGTCGAGATTAAGGCTGATTTAAGCGTTAATGAGTAAGATAAAGAAAGGTACGCTTATGTCTTGGATAGTTCAGACATGAACTAAGCCAATTTTATTATGTCTAACCACAAAGTGATTGCTCTCATTCAAACTTTAAATAACTATTATAGATAATTTGATATTTAAAACTAAGTAGAATTTTTAAGCTTTTTAAGTTATTTAAAAAAAAACTGGCTGATGTATACCCGGCCTTGCTCGGAATTTTTGTCTTTTGTAATAAAGTTATGAAGTTGTGAATTCTTGCTTGTCATTTAGGGTGCCACAATTGATTTGGCAGCGAAAGTAATTATCTCCAAATAAAAATAGATACATTTGAATATTTTATTTCATTCCAAACGTTTATTTTATATTTTATTATATTTAAAATTTTCAAATTAAAATTTAAAAATTTAAAAATTTAAAATTTAAATATTTTATTTTTTAATATATCTAATCATAAAGTTCTTAAGTAGGTATCTACTCGTGTTTTCCATTTTGAATATATTGTACCCAAAAAAACCTTCTTCTTTTACATATGCAATCTGTGGCTAACCAGAGTGTTATATCCTATGGGCTAACCTAAATAAAACATGGCGGATTCAATATTTTTCATACTAATTTTGAAACGTTATAGCAACAGTTTTACATATTGAATATCATTCAAACTACTTTCTAAACCTTCCCGGCGCTAATAAAAACAATCTGTGCGATTTTCAGCGAAACCGGTAGTCATTTTCGAGAACATCGAGAACAAACAAACAAACTTAAATTGATTTATATATATGTATTATCCGGTCCCAAAATTGAACGAAAAAGATTTTTTTTAAATAAGTATGTACAAACTCTTCCTTTGCCACAAATCCTCTAATAAATGTAAAATCCATAGTAAAGAATGTTAAAATAACAACTGTAAAATCATGCAATTTGCAGTATTTGTAATACTGTGTCCTTTGCTTGCATAATCGTATCTTCTCCAAGCTTAAACTTGTTTAAGCCAAAAGTGTGTTTGTCTGAAGTGAACTGCAAGGTTAGTCTATTTCTGAGTCTGTTTGTACATAAGATAGAGTCTGGGGAGTAATATTTGTACAGCGCCCTTGATGTGATTTTTCACGCAAACGGAGCTATACGAATTACCCATTAATAATTAACCCAGCCTACGACTACGCCTTTAGCAGGAAAAAACCCATATTGCTATTATTCTGTTGTCTTCTGGCATTATCCATGAAGGTTTTATCAATACATTTCATTGCTTCCAAGGTACCGTCATCAATAAAACATTTACCGTAACCTAACAAACGAAATAAAGCACAGTTAGTTTGAAGAGCCCGGTGCTGGAACTACAAATGTTCAACTTTGTTGATTCTTCACTTTAAGTGCAATTTCCAAGAAAGGAAAAATAATACATGATGATATATTTACAATTTCATATTGTTTGCATTATTTTTAAGGAGATATTTACAAAATGAATGTAAGATGTTTTAAAGTGATTCTTGTTTTAAGAACGTTTGTTACACGAGGTTAGGGAGTCATAAAAAGACAATTTATTAAAGACTCAATAACAAAACAGTAATGCTTTTTCTATTATTTTTTCTTTTTAATTTTATTTTCAACTTATGTGCATTGATCACATACATTTTTATGATGATTGTAATTTATTGTTGTATTATATTGTTGAAATAAACTCCTGCTGACAAGATACTTGCAGTGGCTTAGCGGGTATGAAAAAAAAAATTATTTGGTTAAATTACGATTCTGACTGTTATCCTTATATTTGTGTTTGCAAAATATTTGTTACACCATAATGTTACATAAATAAAGCAGACAAACTGTTTGGTGAGCGTTTCTCTAAAAACTCACTTACGGCGTGATTTAGGATCACGAAATTTGTACAATCGAAACTATTGTTATCTCACTTTCAGTAAAGGTCACTAAACCTGGAAATTTTGGACAAAAAAGCATTATCCCGAACACAGGATCTCTTCGGTAGAGAGTTTTTGTTGCTTATTTGTTATTTCGATATGCCAATCTAAAAAAAAAAATCATACTGAGGGGAACGGCTGCGCGCTTCAAGTTTGTTAAAAAAAATTGTGTTTGAGGTCAAAATACTCATCTAAACTGAATGATTTTTTTTATTTTTATTAAAAGGAATAGCAAATATGTAGTACGGATTAGACCTATTTTTAATTTATTTTTTCTAAAATAGAATCAAATTTTCGCGATTTCAGAGGCAGCTATAGCAATTATATGGGGGCTAATGATGACAAAAAAAAGTTATACTTCGTCTACTATGAAAATATATAATTAATGGGTGTTAAAACAAGCTTTAAGATGAACTCAAATTTAAATTAAAATAAACTAGTTTACGTTGGAACACATATTTTAAAATATCGA
This sequence comes from Halesus radiatus, assembly GCA_022606495.2. Lineage (NCBI taxonomy): Eukaryota > Metazoa > Arthropoda > Insecta > Trichoptera > Limnephilidae > Halesus > Halesus radiatus. The sequence continues at coordinate 76,332 of JAHDVE020010946.1, forward strand.
CCGGAAAAACGTTTTTTTAAAGAATTTTCTTTTTTTTTTTTAAATTTTATATAATCAAATCTATATAGCATAAACGGTTTTCCCTTTTGATTAGACGATGATAGTAAAGTTATGGATGCGCATTTGCTAGTCCATTGGAGTACTATGATGTGATTTACTTTAAATCAAAATAATTTGATTTATAGTAAATCAATAATGTTATGTCACGCATTTTCAAAATGGCTTTGATCGTCGAAATAGCACACACTATAAAAAAAACTAAAATGCCTGCAGAATTTATTGGTAACATTAATAAATTTGATATACTTAAAAAAAATAACAAATTAAACGGCGTTCTACGAATTAAACACAATAAAAATTATTAATAAAAAAATATTTGAGGCCATCAAAAAAGTGTCATGAGATTTTGTTCGATTAAAGAAAGATGTGAAGAGATTTTTGCATAAATATTTCATATGGTGTTAGCTTTTTGTGTTTAATTCGTAGAACTACATACATATATATTTTTTAATTTAATGTAAATCAAATTTAATAATGTTATTATTAAGGGCGAGATGGAAGTCGGAGCGGAATTATTCATTATTTCGAAATATTGATAGTGTTATTACGCAATACGATAAACGTAATGTTTTCAATAGAAAAATATTTATTAAATATTTTATAAATTTATATAGGCTTAGCATTTATCAAAATCTAATCAGAAATATTACTTAACCGTCCTAATAGTATGGTTTACAAAATATTTAAAATATTTATATGATTTTTAAAGTGGAAAAAAATATTTGTAATCATTTCTCGTTACGTTTTTATAAATAAACTTAACCAAAGATTTATAATCCGCTTTAAATAAATTTAACCACACACTGTTCTTTTTTTTAAATTTATCTCTTCGACACGTTAAAGAAAAACCTTCACAGCATTTTTTAAGGATATTCAACTTTTTTAATGTTCTTGTAAAACATGCGTAGAATGGTCAGAAATGTGTAATATTTCTAATTTTATTTTGATAAATGCTAAGCCCACACAAATAAATAAAAAAAAAACGTAATAAATATTTTTCTCTTTAAACACACCATGTTTATCGTATTGCACAATAATATTATCATTATTTTGAATTTATAAAAAATAACTCTCCGACGTCCCTCTCCCCGTTAAGTTTTGCAAGTATGTTTAGTTATTATTATTGTGACAGCTATTTCGGCATTTAAGGTCATTTTAAAACAGATTGAAATAGCTGTCACAATAATAAAAACTAAAAATACTTGCAGAAATTAATAATAACATTACTAAATTTGATTTACATTAAATTTAAAAAAAAATAATAGCTTCAGAGCTAAAGTAAGACTTTAATGCTATTCTTTTGACTCTGTGGAGAATTCCAGATTAGAAGTATATTTCACTTACATTCCGCTTTGTATATTTATTTATAATTAAAGGATATTAATAATTATAATATAAAAACCACGTTGTGTCCTTTTTGGTTTTGACCTTTCAATTTCCCAGTGTTATTGGTCAACTAGTTCTACGACTTTCCCATTTTGCGCTTTATCAGAGCTTCCGATCACGTACTTTTTCAATAAGACGAGGCCCCGTCCAACTTCTGCACGCGGCAGAAATAATGATTATAAAAATAAGGGTCCCTCCAGTAGGGGGGATGTAATACACAGAGGCTGCAGGGCCTCCATTATGGGATTAATTATTCCCTTGCAGGGTGCACTGGAGTTTTAATGAAAAATTCCTCCACAATATAGTAGAAAACCTTCGATGAGATGGGTGCTTTTCTTTCTCCAGTTTATTTTAACGATATACTGGATGAATTAAGGGCAGGAATTGTTTTCCGAAAGTAAAATTATAAGATGGGTATCATTTTCCATTGTCCAGAATATCGAGACTTTTTAACTCAAGACAGGGCCTTGAAATTTTTGGTACCGGACTAAATGATTTTTTTCAGTCTTTACGAAAATAGGTTACGAAGAATATCATTTTATATGTCTGACATTATCGACTCTACCAAAAAAGGGTGTAGGCTTTGAGTTGAATATTTGCTCAAATGTATATTTGTATCATTGCTTCTTTCACGTATTATGTATGTGCTGTTCTTTTTCTGTAGTTTTTCTTTTCCTCATTTTGTGTTATTGGATAACAGTGCGTTAATATATAAATAAATTAAAAAAAATTGTGCTGATGTATTTATTTTATTCATGTTATAAATAACAGACAGAGTGTAAATATTTAAATAAATTACTAAGAATATATACCAATCGTCCAATAACAGCATACAACTGTACGTAAAACACTAGAAACATTAATTAAGGTTTTCTGAAAGAGGGAAGTTAAAAGAGAGGTAGAAAAAATACATTACAAGATATTCGAGAAATTTAGAAAAGTTTGGGGGGCAATGTAGATATTACTGTAGTAAAAGAAGTTGACGTAGGTGAGTTTTCCTTGAAAACATCACGTTTCTTTTGTATTTTTTTGTGTTTAGGGAGTTCAAGGAATTTAAGAAATATTGTTTTTGTGTATTCATTAGAAAGAAAGTATATTCAATTGAAAAAAAAAACACTAAAAACAATGGTGACCAGATCAATCAACACACGTAAGAATCGGCACACCTTTTAAAAGTGATATAATTAATTTTTTTCCATACAAATACCGGCTACAATTAGACAAATTTGAAATTTTCGAAATCAGAAAAAAGCGTTAATATCTCTTGAATATATTTTCATATTAACATTAATAAAAAAACGTATATTTTTTATTTTTGTAAACAATAATTATTAATCTAAAACACTCATCGAAATTGAAAAAACCTTCCGAGCAAAGATAAATGTCGCCGACAGGACTCGAACCTGCAACCTTCTAATGTCCGGTCAGATGCTCTACCGTTGAGCTACGTCGGCTTATCGCAAACCCGCCAAGTTAATCAATATATACTAGTGTTCCATTCAATAATTACTGTTTTTATTATATTTTCACCTGTAAACAACCAACTTTATTAGTATGAGAGAGGCTTGTAACGGCTAAATCTTTTATCTTTGCTCGGAAGGTTTTTTCAATTTGGATGAGTGTTTTAGATTAATAATTATTGTTTACAAAAATAATAATTGTTACCCTTTGCGCTATGCACAAAAATCTTGTCTTAAGTTTTTAAGAACTTTAGTTTATCAATTAATAAATATTTGACAAGTCAAAGCAATTTTCACCAATAAAATGTAGACATAATTTGTCTCGACACCATCTATTTGAGGGATTTAGCCGTTACAAGCCTCTCTCATACTAATAAAGTTGGTTGTTTACAGGTGAAAATATAATAAAAACAGTAATTATTGAATGGAACACTAGTATATATTGATTAACTTGGCGGGTTTGCGATAAGCCGACGTAGCTCAATGGTAGAGCATCTGACCGGACATTAGAAGGGTGCGGGTTCGAGTCCTGCCGGCGACATTTATCTTTACTCGGAAGGTTTTTTCAATTTGGATGAGTGTTTTAGATTAATAATTATTGTTTACAAAAATAATAATTGTTACCCTTTGCGCTATGCACAAAAATCTTGTCTTAAGTTTTTAAGAACTTTAGTTTATCAATTAATGTATATTTTTTAATTTGTTAATACGAATTTGATACTAAATGTTTTATCAATTTTTTTTTATTAACATTTTGATTAATTATTCACCTACATTTGACATTATTATTTTTTTTAAATATTATATATTCCCGATGAGGAAAGTATCGCTTTCGAAACATGTTGATATGTTTATATTAATAAAGTGTTGAATACAAAGTAATTTTTCAATCATTTATGATATAAAGTCATCAAAAGTATCCTGCGAGTAGAGGGAAGGTTCGCTTCCAAAAAGTTGATATTTATATGTTAAACAGTGGTGTACACAATATATTCCTGATTAATTTTATTAATAATGATTTCACAGAGTAATTTTACTTTCATTGAAATAAATTCTTAATTAGATCAGGTTTTCGAGCTAGTTTTTTTGTTGTTTTTTTTTTCTCCTTTTTAACGTTTATTGACTTTATATCGCTTTAAAAATGTTTTCCGATTCATACTTGTGTCGATTTATTATTCGTTTAACTAAAAATAATACAAAAATATAAGGACGAATAGTGGCAGATGGCTCTTTGAATGATGGGCGTAGGGCGAGTCTAATTATTGTCAGGTTACTGGTAACTAGGGAATGTATGTCTTTCTTTAAAATAAATTATAGTATCTACTTACGTTACAATGTTACGGTACGCATAAACTAAGAGGGTATTTAAATCACGGTTAAAAATAATTCCATGTAAAAACCACAAAGATGTCTAGAAGGAGATGCCGCACATTGGTTAAACCGACGAGGTTAGCTCCGTCCACACACCGCGCTCCCAGCGTTCGAGGCAGTGGCAGTGCTCAATATGTTTTTGGCAGTCAAACGGGCAAACGAAATTAATGGTGACTGTAATAATATGTCTTGCCTTTGTATTATCGTTCAACCATTGCTTGGTGCTTGCTCGCACTTGTTTAGTTGACGCGTCGCACGCCTCGCTAAATCAAGACCAAGCTATTTAATAATAATTGGATTTTTTTTATTTTTTTATATGAATACCTCACAAGAGTCCCAACTGCTCCCAACCGTCTGGAGCCAGTGAGACTATGGCATTCCCATTTGGGGAATGTTGTGAGGCTGAAAGTATTGGGGAGAGGAAGGAGAAGGGAAGAGGAAGGTGCGGAATACCTGGCTATTCAGATCTGGTCACCAAACACGGCTAAAAGCCATTTCAAGCAACGTTTTAATTCTGAATCTTTCACCAGGGCGACACTGAGAGTATCTTGCACTCTGGAACGTGCGCAAATATACTATATATTATTTTTAAATTAATTAATTGTGAAACAACACAAATTAATTAAATAAAAATTACTTGCGCACGCCAGGATTTGAACCCGCGACCTCCGGATTCGTAGTCGAGAGCCTTACCCCTCGACCATGGAGGCCGTCGTCGGATGATTTGCATAGCGCCGTTTTTATGAAAAATCACCTCAAGGGCGCTGTACAAATATTACTTCCTATTCTTTATCTAATTATATATAAAAAAAACACAGAAACATATATTTACTTGGCAGGTCGCTTCAGATGAACACAGTTTTTTTATAAAATACAGATGATATTTTTACAGGTTCTATTTCATCCTCCTTTTCTATTGATGTTACATTTTTTAGAACATTTGTGACACAAGAAGAGTTGGTTGTTATTGGAAATATTTATAATTTCTAGGATTGGACAATATTAATAAAATGAGCTTCTAGCTTTTCACGTGTATTAATGTATATATATAGAGACAATTATACATGGTATCCGGAAACTCGTGGTACAAGAGGGAAACTGGTGAATCTACGTCACATTTAAAGTCGATTTCATGATATAAATTTTTGATTTGATTTTTTGTTTTCGAGTAAATTGAATCCGAAGTTGAAATTTTTTTACGCAAAAAATTGTTCGTTTTAATTTTTTTTTAAGAATAATTTCTTAACCCTAAAGTTTATGAAAAAAATTGTCATAATGCTCATAATACAAAAGATGCATATTTTGTGTTTATCTATGCGATTTGGATTCTCCAGTTTCCCGCTTGTACAATCAGTTTCCGAACACCGTGTATTTATTAGCAAATTTAGATATAAGTAGGCCGAAATTTAACCACAGAACCAATATTACAAATAGCTCCAAGAATTGTTTGATTCGAGAAAGCTCACATCTGAAACATTAAACTAATAGTATGTTATTGATTTTTGCTACACTGTCAAATAAATTGACTCAAACAGAGTATAAGATAACCTTAACCTAACAGAAATAATCCCGACCTAATCTATGCTAATCCCACTGAACAGATAATACCTAGAAGTATAATCTATACCGAATTGAAAGGCAATTAATCTCGCCTGTTTACATAATACCCTTGGATTCCAAGACCAATGGGCCAATGAAATTGATTATCTCTTCAAGAAAGAATTTTGATGTTTGATCAATTCCACCACAAATGAGGAATAATTAAGCTTAGTGTGGGTACACTGAAATGCCTACAACATATTTCTATTGGTTAATCTCCTCAGTGGCTAATCACGTTCAAAATTTCTAGCAGGCATGGCACAATCAACAAACAGTGAAAAACAAAACACAAATTACTAAATTCATCTGTTTAAATAATATCCTTTCAGTAACGGTTCGGTGCAACTTTAGCATTGGCTAAGCGAAAAGGGTAGTTGTGTTCGTAACTTGTTGGTAAGTGGCTAGTTGGGAATACGGCCAGTTGGGAATACGGCGAGTTGGGAATGCAGCGAGTTGGGAATGCGGCGAGTTGGGAAATCGTCGAGTTGGGACCTGGCGGTTTCCTTCGCAGTCTGGATTCTCAACAAGTTGGTAATAACGCGGTGAGTAGTTGGTGGTAGTTTGTCAACTGTGGTGCAAAGTGATCAATTGACCCATGTTTAAAAGTTACCTGAATGATATATTTATGTTGTATGTTGCAACAGTTATAAGAGCTTATTTAATTAAGTAAATGAAACACGTTGATATAAACCACGAATATATTTTATTTTCACTAACCGGTTTCGCTTAAGCTTGAGTTAAACGAAACCGGTTGGTGAAAATAAAACATATTCGTGGTTTATAACAACGTGTTTCATTTACTTAATACATTGTCAAATCACAGAGTGATTGCTTCTTACGAAAAAATTATAATAGCATCGCATAAGACCTAATGTTTATTTTTTTTTTAATATTATCTTATTACTTATCTACAATCCAAAAACTTGTTCCTCTTTTTTCTTTCTATGTATCATGTACTATATTATGTATTATGCAATTTCATACATTTTTACGTCAACCGAAATATAAAAACACGTTGATTTTTTTCATAATGTCATGCACTCATATGATATTACATGATGCACTCGTGTATTATGTATCATGTAGATCAGGCTATTACTATTTTTATTTAAAAAAAAAACGGTTTCTTTAAATTAAAAACCTATACCTCTATAACTTCCCTGTTTCATGCACTTATACATATTTAAGCATATATATATATCATAAATATGTTACACTTATATTCCAACTATGTATCATGTTCTTTATTTTGTTCACTTTTTTTTCTTTCTGTGCACAAAATCATTTAAATGTTAAAATATGTAAAATCCCACCGGGGCGTTAATAAATAAAATAAATAAAAACAAAATTTGAAAACTTTACACTCGAAAACATTAATGTCTTTAGGCGTGGAGAAAAGCATCTAAGGCACTTTATATTTAATAGAAAAAACATCATATGCACCTTTGAAACTGTCAAATCAAATGTTATTGGACAAAATGTAAAAAGTAATTTGTAGAACTGCTGGAAAAAAACCTTCATTTTATTGGAAATACTACCTTTATGATATCACAGCATAATGAGACAATGATGAACATTAACCGAGAGTATGATGAACATTACCAAATTATAATGGGTGGAGAAAACTTGGAAAAGAGGGAAGATAGAGTACGTTGTATTTATTTAATAAGTTTTTAATTTTAATTTCATATCACCTACTCTAACTATGTATTCATTTTATCTTATGTTTGTAAATACTCCTCCCATAACCACGAGCTACTGGAGCTCAACTTATGGATAAAAATAAGAAAAAAAATCATGTATATCATGTATTATGTTATAATTTTTTGTAATAAAAAAAAATAAATTAAATAAATAATAATAATATTAGAATCGTAGATGACTAGTAGACACAAAAAACGACTATTTTATTGGAAAAAAAATAAATAAAAAGGCGCCCTTCCTTGGAAGCATTAGAAAAAATTTCGATAAAAAAACTATGTTTACTAATTTAGAAGACAACTGTGGCATCAAACAGGCTCTAGTGTTCTCCATCTAAGTAATGTAGGTAGCTTAAAAAACTCAAAATAATGAATAAAGAGAGAAATGAGACAAATTATTATTATTTTTTTAAATTTAATGTAAATCAAATTTAATAATGTTATTAAGTTCTGCAAGTATTTTTAGTTTTTTATTATTGTGACAGCTGTTTCGGCGTTTAAGGACATTTTCGAACTGTGGCTTATTTACATTGAGTGTAATCCATATTCACTTCTCAGTATGTGTGCAGTAGTAGTTTACTATGCGTGCGGTCTAAATGAACTCCGATCCGTGGACCTCCATTTACATCTCGTGAACCCCCTTTTTTCCTCCCTGCCATGGACTCCCTGTTAATCTATGGACCACTAGGGGTCTATGTATATTTCTATGTTAATATATTTTTTTAAAGCAATAATTTTTTTCACGAATGTTCCTTCTCATATTCAATTCATATTAATCAACAATAAATCATTGATCCATAATAGTTTTGCTGGTGGTTTGGCGGACTCAAGTTTATTTTTATTCATTGTACAGATGCTATTGCAAAACATATTTTATTATTTTGGAGTGGCTTCATTTCTCTCGGAAATTTCATTATTGTTGTAATCGAATATGAAAAAGCTACCAAAAATTCAACGAACCCATAACTTTTTTCATTACTGCTAGGCATTCTTTTATTTTCGATGAGGAGCTTTTGCTGGGGAACAAAACAAATTTTCCTGATTGTTTTGCAAAAGATCAGATAATTACTACTACTCGATTCACGTATCGTTAATAGTAACTACCCGGCTTTGCCCGAGTTTTAACAATCATTTTTATTTATTTTCTTTTATTTCGGGAATTCTACGTTTCATATAAATCAGGGTATATATTTTTAAAATTTATCATTTTTTTTTAAATACACACATTCCAGAGTTACGAATATCGTAACAAATTTTGGAAATCTCCTACCACCATCATACTAAGCGAAAAATGTTGCTTGTGTCGTGATGGAGAACTTAGCCAGTCGGATAATTAAATTCACGATGCCTGGGTGGGACCCAGACGCGCTGCTAACTCAGCCACTGACCGGTCATACATAAGAATTTTAAATCATATCTTATAAAATGGACCACGTAATAAGGAGCCTCGTTTTATTTTTTTCGATTCGGTTCGGTTAGGTAGGTACCTACCTAAAATATATTTTACCTACTTTTGCTTCTGCGAGCCATTATTAAAAGTGGTTGAAATAAAGTAAGAAAATCCTGCGTGTGAAAAAACCGAATGATTTAAAAACACTGTTCCACAGAGGAAGCCGAAAAGCAAGTTACATATGAAATAAATAAAAAAAAATTGTAAGAAAATAATCTAAGACTTCTTTTGAGATATCAAAGCAAAAACAAGTCAAAAGAACTGAAAGAACATCTGTTCAGTGAGCAATTAATTACTCTGCGAGAGTATCATAAAGGAAAGCTTGTACTGATTTGATAATATTATATGTCTTATGAACTTTCATACTAATATAAAATCAGATTTCTCCCTTAAGTAGTTTCAGATAGGCACTTGCCTTGTATTCAGTTCAAATTCAAAGAAAATAATATTTATTTAGGAATAAATGTTTTACAAACATATGGAATAGGCCTACGGCTAAATAACAATGGAAAATAAAATAAATAAAATTTAATAACATCCATCTACCAAATAATCTAAAAATTATTAACGTATAGTGCAATTTTAGACATATTTCCGACCACCTCCAACTCTCCCTCCCCTCAAATAATTCTCTGTCATACTTGATGTTCTGTTACCTTTTTGCCTTTCACGGTTTTGCCATCGTCTACATAATTATGTATATATCATTGTATGTAAAAAGAAAACAAAAAATAAATTATGAATATTCTATCCACAAAGAAAAACTAAAATTAGAGTCATTGAGCACCAGGCCGAGAACCACAGGACAAATAATAATCCCTAAATTTAATACAACAAAACCTCAACACCATTACACATATTCAGCCATAAAATGTTTACCGAACTTCCTAAAGAAATTCAAGATGAAAAAAATTATAAAATTTTTAGGAAAAAACTTAAAATACATTTCACAAGAAAATAATTTTAGGTGCATATTATAAGTTCACTTGTAGAAGGTATATATATGTTTGTACACATACATAAAATAAGATATTGTTATATTGTTGTCTCCTTCTTAATATTGTATCTCTCTTTTCTCCATTGTTATCTCTATATATACATGCACACTCCTGTTATTTAATTAGTATATGTCAAGTCCTGAAGATGATTCTGTCGAATCGATACTAGTCGACGTATTTATACAAAAATAAAAGTCTATTCAAATAAAGCATCTTTTCATTTAAGTCAAAGAAATTACATTGAAAAACATTTCGTCGGATCAACATGATCACAATAAAATGGAAAAGGTGATTTTATTTGCATCCAAACCTTAGCCATACATATGACGTGGGGATTTTCTGGTACCTACTAAACTAACGAGATTACAGCAATTCAATGAAATGTCCAACGTTTACGTAATGCTGAAAACTTGTTCAACCTTTCGAAAATAATGTGCCGAAACGTGTAAAATAAATACTTCTCTATATTGTAACCCTTTCCTAAAATAATAAAACCTAAAAATCATGTGTATGGGTTATACACGAATTCAGGAGACCCGTAATAAAATACGTTATGAAGGTTTTACCTACCAGGCTCCAGTTGAACACGATAAAAACGAATAAATGAGAACTAAAAATTCACCTACAAGCTGAGAGCAGGTGCTTCAACACCTTAGAGAACAACATGGGTCGAAAAGTTTGAGGCTTAAAGCAAACTGGCTTCCTTCATGATGACGCTACAGAATTTAAGAAAAATTGACTTCTATGGTATAACACTGTCATTGCTACACAGATCGTCAGTTCCATCTTTTTACCGACGCACCGGCCTTGCGTAGGTGGGATTTTTTGTTATATATGAGTATACATTTTACATAAATATATACATGTTATAGGTTTATTCCATTTTGTTAGTTACATTAATTTTGTTTGTTTATTTTTATGTGATACCACACAATAGAAGTGGTATGTTGTGGGCGTGTCAGTGTGCCTAAAAGGTCGATTGTATTTTACTTTGGGTAAAATTGATGAAAGATTTTCAAATATCAAATTTCTTTCTTAAACAAAATACCTCAGATAGATGATAACATATATTTTTTATATGAGTCATAGCTGCTCCCAACCGTCTGGAGCAAGTGAGACTATGGCATCCCAGATTGGGGTATTTTATGAGGTATTGAGGAAGGGAAAGAAGTGGTAAAGAGAAAGGTGGGGAAGTTCCTGGCTATTCAGAACTGGTCACCAATCACGGATAAAGCCATTTCAATTAGTTTCGATTCGGACTAGTGGTATTTTACCAGGGCGATACTGACAGTATCCATCACTCTGGAACGTTCCGCAAATATACTACATATTATTTTCAATGAATAAATTGCGATGTAAGACAATTTAATCGAATAATTTATTTTTGTTTATTTTTACTCTATACAAATATTTTTTTATATTACCATTTTATTAAAATAAGCTTGTTTTATAACCTATTAAGTGCATTTAATAAAATACAAATAAATTGTTTCTTGCATGTAAGTTCTGCAGAGGACGACGGAATTTTGGATAATATTTCTGCTGACATGACTGTAGAGTTCAACAGATGTCGACCTTATCAGATGAGGTAATGGAACAACGATATGATTATATAAAAAGGCGTTAACTTGGTTCTTATAAATTAGTGTAATATTTAGGCTTAACGATGAAAAAAACCGCCCCCAACCTGTCTTCATATTTTATCATCACTCTTCAGCTTATTAGTGAAGTCACGACTAACAGTAAAACTCACACAATAACATGCAAAACTAAAATTAAATCAAATATTCTTGACGATTGTTAAATTAAATTGATGTTAAATCTCTATATATAAAAACGAATGTTTCTCTGTCTGTCCTCGATTTTCTCTAAAATTTCTTTACCAGTTAATAGTTACCTGGAAATAGCACAGTTTGTTCTTATTAGTGCCGGGAAGGTATAGAGAGTAGTTTGGATGAAATCCAATATGTAAAACGGTTGCTATAAGTTTTAAAATTAGTATGAAAAATAATGAACCAGCCATGTTGTACTGAGGTTGGCCAATATATATACTTCTCTGGTTAGCCACAGATTACATTTCTTAAGAAGAAGGCTAATTTGAGGTATTGACGCTTTAACAATGCTCCAAATTGAATTCTGTGTTTTAAAATTTTCCCGTGTGCTCGAAATTCCATTGAGAATGAAAATTTTATAAGATTATCCTTTTTCTTAGACCTCAATAATTGTGATGTGCTGAAAAAGAATGCCAGAAAGCTGGACACCAAATATGGTATAAGCAGATGCGAAAGATGTAGACTGAGTGTGTGGAAGAGTTTGGATTAGGATGATAAGGCCTCAGAACTGGCGAAGAATGATCAGGGACAGGATCCATTGGAGAGCACTTATGGAAAAAGCCAAATCGCGCCCTAAAATATAATGATTATAATTTTTCAAGGTCGCAAAAGATAAAGACTGTAATTTATCAAGGTCAGAAAACATAAATATTGTAATTTATTAAGGTCACAAAACATAAAGATTGTAATTTATCAAGGTCACAAAACATAAAGATTGTAATTTATTAAGGTCACAAAACATAAAGATTGTAATTTATCAAGGTCACAAAACATAAAGATTGTAATTTATTAAGGTCACAAAACATAAAGATTGTAATTTATCAAGGTCACAAAACATAAAGATTGTAATTTATTAAGGTCACAAAACATAAAGATTGTAATGTATCAAGATCACATAACATAAATATTGTAATTTATTAAGGTCACAAAAGATAGAGATTGAAATTTATTAAGGTCATAAAACAAAAAGATTTGTAATTCATCAAGGCCGCGAGTATTTCTTTTACAATATTTCTTCATAGAATTTCTCAAATAAGGCCCCGTTAATGCATTCCTGAATATTTTTATTTGGGTTACCTAATGATTTTAGAAATTGGGTATAATGCTAAAGAGCTTAATTTGGAAACCAAAAAGTACTCGGCGGTATTTAAGGCGAAAACATTAAAGAAGATAAATTGCTGATATAAAAAATATGGGTTAATTTGGATAATTAAAAAGCACAGTTTTTTAAAAACCTTAATACTGGTAGTTAGCGAAAATAAATATATGTAAATTCTATACTTTCCCTCCATTCAGCCCATAGACATTTACAAACTAAAAGAAAGCTGCGGTTGTATGAAGCCGAGCAAATAATAAGACTGATGGTATAAACATTCACTTATAGATTCATTAATGGAAATGTCGGAGGATAGATGAAAGTAGACCGAATGTTGGAGAAATGAGATCCCCGAGGCGTCAAATTTTGTATGACCCCGTCAAAAATGTGGAGATCCGGAAAGAATTCAAGACTGACAGGAAGCTTTGAGGGAAATTACTCCCCTGTCACCTTTATGAATGCTGTGTAGTGAGTCTCTTAGAGGTTAAGAAGGAGTGGACCTGGGTCTTGAAGAGACCTATGTTGTAGGAGGGAGGAAATACAGAGGTCCGGCCAATCTTTTCCCAGCCGAGCTGTTGAACACAAGCGTCTCAGAAGCGACACGTTCTCATGTGGCAAATTTCAATCGTGTACAAATGTTGGACGCGTGTTTGGCGTGTTTCCCGACTATGCACCGGTGACGAAGGGATCAATGACGCCAGTTCCTTAGAGTATCTTCGATTTAAATACCGGTAGAACAAGGACAGCATTCCAGATTGCAATCCATTTGTTAAGATAGGCAAATCTATCAACCACACTGACCGTTTCTACCCAGAGTCAAGGATATTTTGGGGCTCCCGACCACAGGTGGCTGCCAAATTTTACAGTGGGGCGTACTTGCGATTTGTTCAGGGTCAGCAGTTGTGTACTATTAAAGTATCTGCGGGCTCTGTACAGCACGCCCAGCGTATTAGAGGCTAACTACTCTACTTGATGTAAGTGTTATGGTTAAGATTAAGAAATGGACGTTTAGATGGTCTAGATATGTAGAGCGGATGAACTGTAGAAGAAGTCGAGAATGCCCGAGGAAGACAGAATGATCAAGTGAATCGAATACTTGAGTAGGGTTATGTCAAGAGTTAACAGACGACCATGTATGAGATGATGTATGAGTTTTAATGAAGCAAGGAGTGTGTGTCGAGACAGAGTTGTGTAACGGTCTATCATATCTGCCTATCCCTACGGTGAAACGGTGTGATAGTAAGTTTAATCAACAGTGGTGATATTATGTTAATCGATATATTAATGATAAGTGGCAACTATTTAAAATTATAATTATAATAAAAGAAAACATGAGATTTGTGTTAAATTAAAAACAAAAAGGCAACATAAATATTAACTTTCAAAAATATTGAAACTACGTTATGTCTTAAAGCTTTTGCTTAGTGTAAGTGCTCTGCGATAGTAAATAATGTAATAATGTTCAGAACTGAAGGGAAACAGCAGGAAACCTAAAGAAGTGGAAGCGTTTCTTAGAGGCGTTCAGACCCCCTTAGTGCAAGCACGTATTATAAAGGTTTCTCCGTAATATTTCACCGTTCTCGATCACGACTGTAGATCGACAACGAATTAATAACAATTATTAATTATTTTTATTGAATTATAAAAACCATATTTTTATATTTAATCATTGTAGAAAATAATATTAACCTAACCTAAATGAAACATGAAAACGGAAAAAAAAGACAGAAAATAAAAAAAGATTCGCATGACAAAGTATTTGCAGCCAGTAACTCAATTAGCAGCTTTTAATCCGATTAGAGCATGTTCAATTCTAGTTCCCTACCACGTGGCTTCTTCTCCGCTATACGGCGCTAGTATCACCCCGTTGGACATCTCAAATCGCTAGCAGCTAGTTGTTGAAAGTTTTTGGTTTGTTTCGTGTATTTTTCGAAATATTGGACATTTCACTCGCTACTACCTTTGCTGTTTCAGTAGCTCCGTGTGACCGCCTAAGTCGCATGGAGCTACTGAAACATGCACATATGGCAGCGTCGAAGTCGCTCCGTGTGACTGGGGCTTAAAGAGCCTGATCTCTCCAAGGGTCTTACTGCCCACAATTTTTGTATTTTTATTAAAAACTAAAATTTTGACAAAAATATTTAATAATATTGTATAAAGTTCGTATAACCGTATTAAAACGAAGATTTTTGTTTTTGAATTCAGATCCTATTAGCTATTTTTCGTATTTTACTAAATAACTATTTTTTATCGAAAGTTTGATGAGTTTTACAAAACGGAAAATAACTTAGAACTTTGCCCGTTGTTTTTGATAATACAAATAATGATAATTTAATAACGATGAAAATCAAATACCAAAACCTTATTGGCCTTGAAACAATATTATGCAATTGGAAGGAGGGGAGTCCGGATATTGATAAAACCACGAAATTCGATGAAACTAATTAATGAAAAGTACCAAGTCATAATTTGGTTAAATTGTTAAATTTTCTTTATATAGATCAATAATTTTTGATAGGCTTTAATATAATAGCATTATGTTACCCTTCTAAGTAACAAAACACTGTGAACAACTTGGGGTGACTTATGGCAAGGGTGTTTTCAATTCTCAAATGGAATTGAATAACCAATACTGGGAACCATTTATTGGATAACCGACACCTCTGCCATAGGTCACTTCGAATGTTTCGCTACGTTTGGTGACTTAGCAGGGGTGGCCTGGTTTATGCGTCTACCCACCAATTGCGTGGAGGGCCGAATAGGGAGAGGCTGGTATAGGAAGCGCTTTGATGTCTCCAGCCGGACTATAGATCCATCGCCTTGCACTGCGATGGGGGTGATGGATTCATACGATCATCACGCTCAGGTTCTTACCCCTCATATCCCTTTCCTTCTCATGACTTCCTTTCCTTGAGAAAACTCTCCATACAACATTCCTAAAGATGGTAATTATTTTCCTCAGGGCCCCCCTGTGTGGAGTTAATGTAAAAAAATCCAATTTCTAGTTCCCGGGGCGGCGCAGACGGTACCCATACCCATCTCCCAAATTGTATGTGTATCACATGTTGTTACATTGGGTTTCCGAAATGGCCAGCAGTGATAATAATGTAGCTCCAGAATTCATATTCCTGTATATTTACATAGATTTCATTAGATTTGCTCGATATTCTTTGCTCCGAACCCAAAAGAGGGGATTCTAAGTTAAACGAGTGCATTTTAAGGGGGTTACGGTCAAATGGGTTTATTAATTCAAAGAAATAAAATGAAGAGTATCGTGCACTAGAGGTGAGCAAAATAACGTGATTTTTTTATCGTAACCGTTTAAGTTCTGAAACGGTTGTAACAGTGCCGTGGATTTTTGGGCAACCGTTTGAATTTGAACCGAAACGATTAGAATAGAGCATAATCAGTTTGAAAATTCCGCATGAAACGTTTAAAACAGCTTCCCACAATACTTTACTTATCATAAACCGTTACAATGAAACGCTTATGCGGTAAACGCTTTCGCCTGAAAGTTCATTGCTAACCGTTGTTATGAAACGCTTTCGAAAAACTTAATATCTCTCGTTTCTCGTTTCTCAAAAACACTTTTGCGTTAAGGGGAACGGCTGCGCTTTCCGTTTCATACATAACTAAATTTTGAATTTGTGGCCAAAAAACCCATCCAAACTGAGATATTTTTTTAAAAATGAATGGTTTAATAATTATCTAGTACGAATGAGAAGTATTTTATTTATTTTTGTTTAAAATTGTGAAATATAGGCCATTAAATAAATTTATTTTTCGCGATTTTAGAGGCACCTTTAACAATTATTTGGGGGGCTAATTCATTTCAAAACTCCATCGCTAGCCGTTGCTACGAAACGCTTTCGCGGCAAACGTTTTTTACAATTTATTACGTCATTTAAAAGCAAGCAGTCCATAATGGATATGTCCTGATACCAACCCTGATGTACTCGTATGGTAGTGAGATGTGGAACTGGCAGAGTTAGGATGAAAGTAGACTGACTGCTGTAGAAATAAGATCTCTTAGGCGAATGTGTGGTAAAATCACGTGAACAATGTTGAGATTCGTGAAGAACGTAAGGCTGATGTAAGCATAATAAGTTAGATTAGGAAAGGGATGCTTATACGGTTTGGGCATGTAGAGGTAATGAACGAAGAAAAAAGTGTAAAGAGAATATATGATGCGAATATGAATGAAAGAAGAAGCCGGGGACGTCCAAGGAAGACATGGCAAGAAGTCGGAATAACAGGGGAGAATGTATAAGATGTTGTATGAATGTGAATGAAGCAACAAGTGCATGACAATATAGAGTTTTTTGGAGGTCCATCCTGTCTGCCTACTCCTGAAGAGAAACAGCGTGATGGTTAGTTAGTTGGTAATTACGTCATTGTTAAACAGTTTCGAGTAACCTTTTTTTTTGAGAAACCGAAACGGTTTCCGTTATTATGAAAATAAACTGAAACGGACACCGCTATTGTGCATCTCGTTCCGAATTAAAGACTGCTTACGTATATCGCTCCAGTGAGAGACAAATATTCAGAATAAAACCGTTAATTAATATGGGTTTACATTAGTTTAGGGATCAGATTTGAAAGGGCAGATACTTTCTCACTTTCCTCTACCACATCACATTCTCCTCTTCACTTTATTCAGCCCAACAAATTGGGGATTCTTCAATTCCACCGGTTTTGGGTACCCTCAACTCTTGTATGGTATTATGTGTAAAAATCGCCATATTAACTCACTTAGGGAGCAATATGGTGAAGGTGTAGGAGATAGAATAGGAAGGCATGACGCAATCTTAATTAAATGAGTCCTGGAGTCGGGCTTTGTACATGAGAAAACAGATGAATGCAAATGAAGTTAGAAGCTAGGCGTGTACCTACTTATGCCAAGATAGATTCCGTCTTCTCTGCCTACCCCTTTAGTGAAAAAAATACAATATATTTAGTTGTAATTAGTGGTATATACTCTCAGAATCGCCTTGGTGAAAGACCACCATTCAGAATAGAAACGTTGCTTGAAATACTTTTAGACCGAGTTAGTTGGGAGTGTTTGGTGACCAGATATGGATGACCACTTATTTTCACACCGTCCTCTTCCTCATATTCTTCCCTTCTCCACTCTCTTCAGCTTCCCAATTGGAAATTCCAGGTTATTGGGAATTTTGTGCGGTATTCAAATTTAAAAAAAAACGTAGAAATGAATTCACCGAATTTTCCCTTTCAAAATAAATACATTCCCTTTTTATATCATTTTCATCTACTCTAAAACATTTCCTCATATGCAACAAAGTGCACCGTTAATAATAATTGTTCCGAAAACAAATAACTGAATTTCCGTGTTTATCCTACTGTGAAAACAAAGTTATTTATTCATACTAATGGATGTTTGATTGTGAATTCCCGGTCTCAGTCCACGTGCAAGTGAGCCAGTCTAAATTTGCACGTATCTCGTAATCCCATATAACCTTGAAATCGAGGAATGGAATTTATTATTAATCATTAAATCCTCTGTGCAACTGGATGCACCAATCACCTTCAAACTTTATCATTTCCCTACCTTATATCTATATATAAATATGAATATATATAAATATGCTATAAAAGTTCATCTTAGCTAACAAGACGGAAATTACAGGGAAATAACAAAACTAGAAAGAACCATCTGTTCAAATAAAAGCTGACGAATAACTTTATATAATTTAAAAAAACCCATAGATTCAGTAAATCAACACAATGTAATCCAGAGGGTAATAAACCATCCCGAAAGTAGTTTTTAAAAACACAATAAACAGTACCGTCAGCAATAAAAACAATATTAGAAAAGCAGGGAACTCACTCCCGACATCCATGCTATATATACCATAGATTTAGTATTCATTCTACCAGTCTGAGGATGCCCGTGATAGGGTGAAACCGGTCCGATCGAAAATAAATAAGTGGAAAAAATTTACAAAGTTTTTTAATCAAAAAAATCATTTTAATATGGAATTCCACCATGAATTGACAGTTTCTAAATTAGAAATAATAAATATGAAAGGTTATCTGTTTGCCTTTCCTCGATTTTCTGAAAAATTACCTGACCGATTTTGCTGAAAATCGCACGGTATATTTTTATCAGTAAATGGATAGTTTAAAGAGGATGAAATCCAATATGTACAACTGTTGCCATACCGTTTTAAAATTATTATGATGAATATTAAACCCATGTTGTATTGAGGTTAGCCCATAGATATATCACTCTGGTTAGCCATAGATTACATATTCAAAAGAAGAAGGTTTGTTTGCGTAGAATATTTTCAAAATGGAAAACATAAGTAGGTGCCTACTTAAGAACTTTTTGGAATGAAATAAAATTGTCAAATGAATGTTTCTATGTTCATTTGTTCAGAGATAGTAATAGTCGTCACAAAGCAATACTTTCACTGTCAAATCAATTATGGCACAAAAACGAAAAGCAAGAATTCACAATTTCACAACATTAGTAAAAAAAAAAAAAATTACAAACAATAGGTAATGTAGCGTTAATGATTTGTGTTACCATATTGTTTTTTAATTTTTTTTAAATTTTTTTTTATGTCACTGCTAAATGTTTTAAAAAGATTACTTTTTGTTTTAAATTCTCCATGTACTTGTATTTTTTGACAGCTCTTTCTTGTATTATGTTCTAAAATCCACGTAAAAGCCCAGACGGGCGAATAATCAAATAAATAAATAAATAATCCTTAGCAAGGCCGGGTATACATCAACTAGTTTACAATAATATGAATATTTTGATTGAAAAACCTTTGCAACTCTCTTCCAGTTGTTTATTTCAGACCGCCCCGGTTTCACTCACTCACGGATATCTTTAGACTGGTACAATTCAACCTAAATCTACGGTATATATAGTATTTGTGTCAGGAGTGAGCCCCATTTGTTTTTTCTAATATTGCACATTTATGACTGAAAAACTTGTTTTATTGTCCACCGAACGGCTTTACAATTATATCTGAAACTACTTTCGGGTTGGTTTATTACCTTCTGGAAGGCGGATAACATTGTGTTGGTTCACTGAATCCACGTTTCTTTTAAAAAATATAATGTCTCTTGTGAGACGTTATGATCCCCGTTATTTTTGTTAAATGCGTTTTGTAGCAGTTTTTACATAAAAAAAAATATTATATTAAGGCGACGCAATGGGAAGTAATGCAAAATCATGAGTTTTTGGTTTTAAAATTTGATGTCCTAGAAACATCGTAGATGATTTAATTAAATACTGCAAGTAGAACACACTTTGGCCTTTCGTTCAACCAAGCATTCTTTTGGCGAATCTTTTTATAAGTCTAGAAAAAAATAAAAAATCAGACCTAAAGAAATTAAGTGCATAATATCCTACTTACGAACCCTGTTTTCGATATTGTCGAATTGATCATTATGGCAAATTAAGTTTTTTAGAATATGACTAAAAGACATTTTAAAAATATGCTCGAGTTTTAAAAAATAAAATAAAACACGCATTTTGGCGATGTTCTTTTTGTGTAAATACGAAACATGCGGCCGGTGTTTAGCGGGAATTTCAACATTTTCGCTAACTGCATCCGCAGTACTTTTTTAGTAATTCAGATGTGTTGTGAATTTTATTTAAATTTTTTTCTATTTTATGCATGAGTTTTATTGAGTATGTATAATCTATCTGACTTTTAGGTGATCATAAATTTATCGATTTTACTGAGAGAAAAAAATTAAGTTAAACCGCTCTACATTATACCTTGTTATTTCTGTACAGTAAAAATATTGTGTGTTTAAAATAATGCAAAAAATGAATTGTTTTGATTTGAATTGTTGTTATTATTTATTTATTAAAAATAAACATTATTTAACAAATATAAAAAACTTTGACTTTCGAAAAAAAGTGTTTTTTGTTAGTACTCAACAGAGTGGATGATACTCTCAGTATCGCCCTGGCAAAAAACCTCCACTTAGAATCGATTTGTTGGTTGCAAAACCAAAGGAATTTCTTGATTTTTTCAAGGAAGGAAATCCCTTTATACGAAACGATTCCACTATCAGAATAATATTAGAATATTATTGTCGGTCTTCGTGGTTCAGTGGTTACGATCCTTGGCTACGAATTCGGAGATCGCGGGTTCAAATACAGGGTGCGGATTTAAAAATGAAATGATTAAATAGTGTTATTCCACAATTTATTAATTTAAAGTAATATGTAGTATATTTGCGGCACCTTGCCGATAAACCATCACTCAGAATCGATACGTTGGTTGCAATGCTTTATGCCGTGTTTGGTGACCAGATTTAAAGAGTCAAGTACTTCAAATCCTTCCCTTCTCCACTATTTTCAGCATCACAATATTCTCCATTTAGGGATGCTATAGTTCCACTAGCTCCGGATAGTCGGAAGCAGTTGGGACTCTTGTGTTGTACTTGCGTAAAAATAGGATAATTATTGTCAACCGGACAAATTTATTACAGTATTCGCTTGTGGTAATTGTTTATAAAGTGACCGAAAAATGTCACTAGTATATAGGATCACCTTCCTGAGGTTAAAACAGAGGTATGAGCTCACGGAGCTCACTTGAAATATTATTTGCCTCCAGACTGTTCCTCTCTCATTCTATTATAAAGAGTACTATCGTCTACCTTAATGAAGACAAAGTGCTTGTTGTGAAAATGGAGTTTATATTGACGTCACGCTCCGAACTGGTGCCTTCCTATGAACGAGCAGAATAGAAGCTGAAGGCTGTGAAACACGTTGCTGCAATTTCAATAACACTATTAGGTTCCGCCATATTCCGCAAAGTTCCACATTGCGCCCCTTTGAACTGCATCAATACGCGGGCTGCATCTCAAATATATCAGTTTCAAAATTTCTTCAAAAGATTGGTGTTCAGTTTCTGGCGTCATTATTAATAAATTAATTACAAATTATTTTTGTAACTACCTAACTAACCAACCATCATGCCGTTTCTCCGCAGGGGTAGTCAGAAGACGGACCGCCAAATAACTCGATCTAGGCATACACTTCTTGCTTCATTCACATTCATAGATCGTCTCATATATTTTCTTCTATTATTCCGACTTCTGACATGGCCCGACTCAAGTATTTGATTCACTTGATCGTGCCTTTCGTGTCTTCCTCAGACGTCCCCGGCTTCTTCTTCCATTCACATTCGCGTCATATATTCTTCTTATACTCCTTTCTTCGTTCATTCGCTCAAACATGCCCAAACCATCTAAGCGTCCCTTTCTTATTGTTACTCATTACGCTTACATTTGCCTTGCGTTCTTTACGAATCTCAATATTTTTCACAAGATCATTAAATGGTTTTATCACACACATTCGTCTCAGAGATCTCATTTCTACGGCATTCAGTTTACTTTCATCCTTCCTTAAGTTTAATTCCATGCCTCACTGCCATACATCAGGGTTGGAATCAGCACTCCATTGTTTTGTATTAACCACTTTATTAATATACATATATCTACATTTTTCGAAAGCGATGCTTTCTTCATCAGGAATATATAGAATATATTGCATTGCGTATATTGATAAAGTGGTGAATCCAAAATAATTTTTAATTCCCTTATATCAGTTTTAATTCAAGTATGAATTTTTTGATTAAAAAACCTTTGTATATCATCTAAATATTGTACATTTACGACTTGAGATTTTTATTTTTTACTGAAAAATTTTGTTACATAATTACATTTTGAAACGGTCTATAAAATATAAAAAATATTATAAAAATTAAATATGTAAACAAAAAAAAAATCCCATAAAGGCAAAGCCTGTGAGTGGGTATTATAATTATTTATTTTAAAAAGAAAGACAAATATTCCCTGGTTACGAATAACCTGACAATATTTTAAAATCTCCTACTACCATCACAGTAAGCGGAAGATATTGCTTTTGTCGTAATGGAGGACTTAGCCAGCCGAGGAATTGAACTCACGACGCCTCAGACCTAAACGCGATGCTAACTCAGCCACGGACCAATATTATAATACATATTTGTAAAAAGCATTAACTTTGTGGCTCGCCCTAATTTACAATAAAAAACACATAAATTTGTTGTAGACCACTTTTATTTTATCAAAACTCTGAGTTTTGATAAGGCATGATCTATGTAATATTATAATAGTTTTTTTTTTATCACATTTCTATGATTTATGTGAAAGTTTTCATTTTAAACTTTTTGTTTTTGTTTTGTTTTTTATAAGTCATAATTTTCTTAAAAGCAATAAGTGCTAGCGAAAATAAGAAAGATAAAATATGACATATAGTGATAGAAAGAAACAAATAAAAAAAATGTCATTAGTTATGACGTTGTTCCAAAGCCGTTCCAAATTTAAAACTCTTGGTTTACAATCTCCTTGAAGACGGATTACAATGCTTACTGAATCCACTTTTTTTTTAATATGATAAAATACTAGCCGATGTTTACTCGGCCATACTCGGGATTTAGAATAAAGTTACGAAGTTGTAAATTCTTGCTTGTTGTTAGGGTGGAATAAATGAATTGACAGCGAAAGTAACTACCTCCAAATAATGAAACATTCATTTGAATATTTTATTTAATTCCAAATGTTTTTTTTTTAAATATATCGAAATCATAAAGTTCCTAAGTAGGTACCTAGTCGTGTTTTCCATTTTGAAAATATTCTACTAAAAAAAACGTTCTTTTTTTGAATATGCAATCTGTGGCTAACCAGAGTGTTATATCTATGGGATAAGCTAAATAAAAAAAATGGCGGGTTCAATGTTTCTCATACTAATTTTAAAATGTTATAGCAACAGTTTTACATATTGGATTTCATTCAAACTACTTTCTTAACCTTGCCGGTAATAATAAAAACAAACTGTGCTACTTTCAGCGAAACCGGTCTAGTGATTTTTGAAAACATCGAGGACAAACAAATTTACACTGATTTTTACATATATGATTTTTATATGATTGTCATAATATCTATCCTGTCAGATTTTATTTAAACAGGTTTTAAATAAAAAAAAAGGAATTCTACCGTGAATTAACAGTTTCATTTATAAGCATTGAAAATAAAATTAACAACTCTTTAAATAACACACGAAACCGAAAAAATACAGAAAAGAAATAGGCAGCAGCTGGGACTCTAACCCAGGATCTTATGATCTCTCCGGACCTTGGGCTCTAATCTATTGAGCTGCAGCTACCTAGTGGCCAAAATATATATGGCAATTAATAGATGATATTAGAGCTCTTAAAAACCGTAGTATCATACCGATAACAATGACGGGACGGATTGGGTACCTGTAGCTCAGTGGATTATAGCCAAGGTCCTGGATAAACCATGATATCCTGGGTTCGAGTCCCAGCTGCTATCGTTACCTTTTTCTTTTCTGTGTCTTTTCAGTTTCATGTTTTATTTTTAGAGTTGTTAATAATGTCTTATAAGTTATTTCAAAATATAATAATGTATATGACTCGCTGAAGTACCCGGCGTTGACCGGGTTTATAAATGGTTGTGTTACCCCTAACCAGTATTTTCCCTCTTAGTTTTAATGTCAAAGGTGGAATTTTTTTTCAAGAATTAGCAAATTTTGCGGTGGGTGGGAAAGGGGATGGGGGGTGGTTTTTCGAAATCCCACGAAGGTTAAGTGTGCAAAATTTTACCATATTCGGAATAAAACTGTAGATTTGTATACAAAGCAAACACACCGCCCGAGATATTCTTCTTTATATAATAGAAGATGGTTAAAAAAATTGTCAATGAGTAGAATCGAGCAGTAAGAATAAATGCTGAAAGTTGTCATCCGCAAAACGTTGCAATTTCAATAATCATTATCTCTATTAGGTTCTGCCACGTTCCGCAGTGTTCCGTAATGTTCCGTTAAGTTCCGCCTTACGCCCGTGTGAACTCCATCAATACGCGGGCCGGATCTCAATGGGCGCGTGCCCTTGCACCGGCCGCACCTGAGCGGGGTGGAGCGGCACAGGTGGGTGGTGGTGGGAGGCGCTGGTTGGTTCGGTTGCATCGATCGCGTGACATTGACCCAGGACTTTCCTGGTCAGGGTCGCATCACGCCGGGCGGCGGAGCGGGCCTAGGTCACATCTGGCAAGGATCGGGAGGCGGCGCAGTGGGCGCGGGACTTTATTCTATTCGCATAGACGCGATGTCAAGTAAGTAGTCATCTCACTAACATCACGCGATTTCTCCACACACTGCGAAGACGCCGAGACACAATATTCTTATTCTAACTAACCATTCATTTTCAAGCAGGAGTAGGAAGAAAGGACGGACCGCCGCACAACTCTGTCTGGCTATATGCTCATTGCTCAATTCACATTCATGTAAGAAAACTAACGAAAAGTCATTATTTCGGTAGCAATATAAAGTCATTAAAAGTACCACAAAAGAAAAAAGAAACTGGAATGAAAACCTGATCTAACCTAACTAAGATTTTTTTTTTAAATAATTTTATTAAGTTAAAAAAAGATTAATAATTTAGGATAGATTAGGTTTTCGGGCTAGCTTTTTTTGTCGTACTTATGACTTTATATCACTTTTTAAAAGTTTTCCGATTCATTCGTGCGTTGACTTTTCATAGAATCCTTTATTTAATAGCGGAATCGCTCTAACGAGGCTGAGGCAAAACTGTTTCTTAGTCAAATCATGCTGTCTTTATAATTAAAAAAAAAGTTGATTCTGATACTTTGTCGTGTACTTCAAGATCCTTTAAATATGTTGTTAATAAATCCTTATAATATTAAATAAATTGCCCAATAAATAACTTAGCTGCTTTGCTTAAAAGATCAATTGTTTCAATAACAATTATAAAAAAAAAATGTCTATTCAAACTCAAATTCTGTTTTCTTTAATTCAACAATTTTTTATTTATTTTTTCCGTTTTTATTTTTTTCCTACTATCCATACAACTGGCACATTGCAGTATGTATGATTATCACCTGTAATTCAAATGTGCGTGTTTTTTTTACCTAATAGCAATATGATTTATTGACATATTGTATAGATTTAAAAATATATATATTGGGTTCTAATCTAAATAATGTGCATATATATTTTTGAATATGATATAAACCTGTTAATGTTCGATATTTAAATAAAATAGAAAGAATAAATGTGTCGTCACACGATTTCATCGATATATTATATTTAGGATTAAGTAACTGACTATCACCCGATTTCGCTGTAGATACACTCAAAGAGGATGAATTTATTTAAAATTATGTCTTGGCAGACGCTTTTTGTATCATTTACATTCAAACATCGTCTCACGCAGAATTCTCTTCCGATGTAGTAACACTTGACATGCCCCGACTTTGGTCGATATTTAATTCAATTGATCATGCCATTTCTTCTTAGGTTTCTTTTTTAATCCATTATTGCGTCATATGTTTTCATGACACTCCCTTCTCCATCCTTCAACTTTTATAAAAACAATCAACTAATAAATACCATTCAAAGAATATCATATCATCGCCGTGCCACTTTTGTCGTAACCACACCCACTGTTACTCGGGTCGTTTATGCGAAACGACAAAGGTTACAAATAACCTATCAGTATTTTGTCTATACATTCCAAGATATTACATTATAAAGATGGTTTCTTTCAACAAGTTAACAACATAATGTTAGGAGGAACGGCTACTTGGCTAGTTTCATATAAAACTTAATTTAAGATTACTTAAAGAAACCTAACGATCATTTTTTTCATCAATTCGAATTTGAATTCCAAATTTCGCAAGGAAAAATAGCTGTTACGCGTAAAATAAATCCCTTGCAGAATTCTATTGTTGATCGTGAATTATTTAAAATGTAACATATATTACTTTAAATCCTTAAAAACACGTTGTTACTTAATATGCAAGCCTTCATATATATGGCATTTAAAAAAAACACACACATTTAGATATATAAAATTTTAATGTTTTTTTTTTGCTTATTAAAAATACTGATTTTCTCCATCTGACAGAGAACGCGAAGTTTCGCGTAATTAAAAGCTTGAATAATAATTTTTATAAATCTGAATACGGAGATTAAACAGTATTCAAATTAGTTCATCTTAATCCACAAAAATGGATATATATATATATCTATATATACATATATCCGTAACCAAGAGATACTGGAGCTACTCATGGAAAGTAGAACAATACGAGGCGAAAAAAATTGTTTTACATTAAAATTATGCAATATTTTGTAATAAATAAATACATAAATTAATACACATACATATATGTGTGTAAACAGAAAGCTTTAAATTTAGAAAACGTATAAAGAATATTTTTTTTGAATCATTTTTATGACAATATTTACTTTTATAGATATACTTAATTAAAAAAAATGTTTTAAGGCTAAAGATTAAACAAATAAAATACTTTTTAATCTTCCAACGCAGCTTTTAAAGCTTTATCATTAAAGCTTTTAATTACGCGAAACTCCGGATGATGGAATAAATAAGTACGCGTTTTTTTGTAGGCTTGAAAAATCGGTATTTTAAGTCAAATAACTTTATTAAGACCTTATACTTAAACTTGGTTAATGAATACATTAAAGCTTCCCTTAAATATTAAGGGATGCACACAAATATTTTAAACATCATTTATCACATTGTATTTCCACCTATTTTAAATTATTCTTCCAATATTACGTAACCGTATAAAAGCCACTCGTTCTATGACCAACCTGTTTAAAAACTGCCAATGTATTTTAATTTATTTTTTTTAAATATTGTTTTTCAAAACGATGTGTATTTTTCCTTATACCTGTATGTGCGTTACTTTTTTACCCTTTGAACTATCATACATCTGTTAATAATACATAAAAAATAATGTACTGATAATATACTTGTTAGAAAACAAGTGCAAGTATAGTTAAAAAAAATGCAAATATAGAAAAGTGTGAATCAAAACATGATCCTTCTTATTAATCTTATTTAAAAAAATCTGAAAGAATCAATGTACCTACCCAGGAATTTGTATTACGTTGTCTAAGTATATACATGTTGTCCCTGTTGGTAAACTAGTGCCATAGTTCAACAGGCTTTAATAAAGATAAAAAGCTTTTTTGTTGTTGCTTATATCAATAAAATAATGTTTTGTCATACGAAAAGTTCGAGTACCATAATTATATACATGGTGGATAGAGTTTGTTGGTCATAACTCCTTGAATAACCTGTTATAAAATGGATTAATTTAATTAATAAACAGATATATTCTGGTATGAATTAATTCCAACTCTTAATTAACATTTTACTATTAATTCTTCAGTAATAAAAATTATCTTACAAAACAAGAAAACAGTGTGTAGAAAAAGTTTGAAAGTTTACAAACCGTTTTGTATCGCGTTTTCCTGGTCGTAAACCCTCGCCTCCTGCAGTGTATTGCGCTCCGGCAACAGGTTCGAGATATTCCTGTAAATGTCCTGATAGTCAACACTGAACCGTTCACTCGCGACGCCCGATTCCACTATGCTACGCGCGACTGCCTGAGCGGGGAAGGGAGACGCCGTCTCGTCTACGGTAGAAGCTAGCTCCCGCAGTACACCCATCACGAGGGAATGCCTAAACGAGAATGCCTGAGCTACGGAGGGTTACGCCGTTACGGCGCTTCGTAGCTGCGAAGGTACGGTGCTACGAGCCGCTACGAGGATCTCCGAGAGGCGGCCGAATAAGCAGCGAGCGGGGTTGATTAAATTCATAAAATTTAACGTCACTACGTCTAAGGCTTCATGCGCCGGAAAACTACTACGATACCCCTAAATTGGGTGCTATATTAAAATATAAACGAAGATTATGATTGATTTTTATCAAATATTGACATATGACGAACGACTCCCCTTTCACATTAACTTCACAGGAGGTCCTGAGGTAAATAATTTCCCTTGTGGCCTATGTCATCTTTGGGGATGTTTTGTGGAGGTTTTTTTTTAACGAAAGAAAGGTGGAAGTTTTGGGAAGGAATTAGGTATGAGAGGTGGGTAGGAATCTGGGGTTTAGTGTGCTCAAGAGTGACGGATGAATTAATACATTTCTGCCAATGCAGTGCAAGCAAATGGGTCGAGAGAGTCTGGCTGGAAAGGTCACGGTGTCTCTCCCGAACCGGCCCACTACGCAGCTGGTAGCGGACTCATCCGCCGTTACAACCAGGAAAAAATTCATTCCATGTACCGTATACCCCTGTTAGGTCATCTGCTTAGCGAACCACTTGGAATTAGCCCCGGATCTACCATACGATCATATCGTTCAAAAATATGGGCACCATCTCTGAAGGGGGCCGTGAAAATAAATATCGTATTTAAATTTATTTAATATATTCCCTAAATCCTCCAAAAATTATACATAACATAGGAAAATCGTGTCTCATATTGTGCTGATAACATTTCAACTCGTGACTCGTCCCTAGGGGTGCCGAGTGTGCACTCAACGGTTGTTGAAAAAATTATGGAAAAATTTAACGGAAAATTTTCACGATTCGGCCATAGAGCCTGTTTTCCATTAATAATTTTCGTATGCTTAAGGCCCTATATGTCAAGATGCGTAGCCGATAATCAATAATGAAGCTGCCTTTTTCGTCCTGAGTTAAAATTTGTACAGTTATATATTGCAATACTCCTGTCCCGTTATATTGTCCCGGTGACTTTGCGGCCACTGAACTTAGGAACCGGTTTGAAGAAATATTTTTGGGGGTTGTTTTTTAATCATGCGAAACAACGCTAAAAATCATAAAAGAAGTATTTACTATCGGGAATGGCTTCAAAAACTACATATTTAAATTAATTTTCCCGGAATTAGAACCGCAGTTTATCGCAGTGGCAGTGACGCTTATTTCATATTTCACATATCTCTAATGAAATACGTCATCTGCCGGACGATTTTATCGTTTTTATGTTACGATAATAGTCTCTGGAGAAAGCTACTTTAGAGCTCATGAGTTGATTGTGTTGTCGTGTAGTTTACCCTTTTTATACAATTTTTTTACATATTGAAACCGTATGGAACATGCACGAGTATTTTTGCCGTAGATTTTTTTGTTGCTGAATGATTTAATTTTACTGAAAAAATCTTCTTTACATATTTGTAAAGTTCACTGAACTCTTTTTGTTACTCGACGACAGAATTACTGCGGGCAATAACATACTAAGGGAGTGATTTATGTAATGACAATTTCATTAGGCGGGCTTTTGAGTTGAATCCCCTTGTGGTCTGTTTGAATGTTCATTAGGCAAAGAACAACACGTAAACTATTGCAGCAATAGAAAAATATATCAATGATTGCAGCAGAGTCTGGAGACTAGAAAAGCTTTGATGCACCACAATCTAAGTGTAATTTAATGAAAATAAAACAATAACTTTGTTTATAACCACGAGAATTTTATTTAATTTTATTACGACCGACCGGTTTCGCTTAACATAAGCATCTTTAGGGTACAAAAATTAAACTGATCAAAAATACATAGTGTGTGTTTATATATACAAAATAGAATAAGACAGAACATAACATAGAACAAAGAAAAAATGAGATAGCATGAAATAGAAATCTGACATAATAACCGAGCGAAAGAGACAGAAGTGTACATAATGGAATACCAAGGAATACCTGAACAGGTGATTATGGGATGGGAAATTTTACGAGATTTTAGGGAATATACCTAATATTGGGCTATTGGACACATTTAGTTGATTATTAAGAATTTTATTTTTGGTTTTAACAGCTTTCTTTATTTCTAGTGATTCTAAATTATTTAATCTGTTTCCATGACCATTTTTATGAAGAATATTAGCACCGGTGCTTTGAATGAAGGTATGATCTTTATCAATAAGGTGATTAGCGAATTCTGAAAATCCTCTTTGTCTCTTTCGCTCGGTTATTATGTCAGATTTCTATTTCATGCTATCTCATTTTTTCTTTGTTCTATGTTATGTTTTGCCTTATTCTATTTTGTATATATAAACACACACTATGTATTTTTGATCAGTTTAATTTTTGTACCCTGAAGATGCTTATGTTAAGCGAAACCGGTCGGTCGTAATAAAATTAAATAAAATTCTCGTGGTTATAAACAAAGTTATTGTTTTATTTTCATTAAATATGTCTAACCACAAAGTGACTGCTTTCTATCAAAAAAAAAAAACTAAGTGTAATTTGTCAGTGGATATCTCCTGGCGGATTAATATGACTTATTTATTTGGTAAAAAATAAACGAGCATAACTACTTTAAAATTTTACAATAATTTTAATGGTAGGTAATCAAATGGTCATGTTGCTGACAAAGTTTATTGTTAACGGTTTTCTAAACTACAAATATTAACTCTTTCCGGAACCTACGCTCTAACCAATTGAGCTAATGCCACCTTATCGCTCTCCGACAAATTTATCGATATCACACTTCAATTTAAGTACCGTTAATATCATCTTAAAATAATTTCAATCTATTTTTAGCTGTTATCGTTCTATATTAACTGCGAGATTCTATCCCAATTGATTTGCAATCCACATAGTGTCTCGGACATACCGATCCAATTTTTATGTATATCTGTCATCTTTTTCCTTTTTTTATAAGTCTAGGATTACTATGAATGTTTGAATTTGATTTATTGAAGCTCATAAATCTCGATATTATATTTTTTATCGATTAAAAAATATATTGCAACAAGGTTTAAAAGCTTAAATAAGATATTCAAATAAAAAAAAAAGAATTAATTTAAACATAAGGTTACTTGATTGCTATAAAACTCAATTGAAAAACCCATTGACGCCCGAGTAAATTATTAATTATTGAACTTGAAATGAATAATCAAATATCAAAGTCTCAGAGAATTCATTTTATATTTCCAAAGTAACGTTTTTACGGAAAATATTAAATTTTTAACATTTCACTGAATCGTAAAGGCATTTTAAACATTTTCCCGTTATGAAAGCCTTATATTTTGTAAAAAAAAGTGGAATACCTACAACAATAAAATAATGTTTACTCAAGTTCTTTTCTACAGACATAGATGTGTATAATGAGATGAGACACTTAGCGTAAAAGCGGTTTCATTTTGTTGGATGTTGAGAACATCCATCTCAATATCACCACTTTGGTCGACCTACAGCCATCTACCGTGGAAGACGTAAAACGTTGCGCAACTGCAATAACATCTCCAAAAAGTTTTAAAGGACTGACGGTACTACTTTCCACAGGAAAGTGCATTTCATCGCGATCGAAGATTGGAACGTGTTATTACGCGACGTTTCGTAGGGATTTTATACTTCATTTATAATACTGTACCGAGCACAGAAATGTGTTCACCCTTAAAATATCTTAATACGTCGGATGTCATTGTGATTTAATGATATGTCTTCACTTGATATCATAAATAAATACAATTTTAAATGTACGTATAATAAATGCATTTTTTTCTGATACTGTACTTCACAATGAACAAAAATAAATAAAACAAAATCTGTTTTTTCAGATCATTTTTAGATGAAGGAATTTAAGAAAGTCAAAACACCGTTAACACCGCATTGGGCCGGAAATAAACTCGCCTGAGTCTCATCGAGAACCTGTAGTATAAAATGGCAATTGAAAGAAAAAATAATAAAATCCTTATAAAAGTATTTTTTTTTAGTATTTCTGAAAATTACGTAGTGAAATAACCATACATTAGATATTAGAAATAAATAAATTTAATAAAAAAAATCAAATTTACAGATCAAAAAATAAAAAATTCATCAGAGAATCATTTTAATACTGTGGTTTGAGAATTTTACAGAAGATCACATTTAAAAATGATGAATTCCATGCCGAGACGTACTATTTTATCTATTTTTTGATAAATCTTAATGTAACTGTTTGGGACGTGTAGGACTCGCATAAGAAAAAATAGTGTAAATATTAAGGCACTGGCACACAGGGGCGCTCGACTATGGTAATTTGTGAATCGCTTTGAGAAAAGAGTTTGGTAGTTTCAAAATGGAGATGTTGTAGCTCCGATCATATTTTACTCATGGCACCAGCCAGCATGGTCGGTCGCTGAGGTAGCGGGTGGTGACGTCAGCGGATGTTGGCTGTAGAAGACTGTCCTTGTCTGGTAGCGGCAAAGCGAGGTATCCAAGGGAGGAGATTTTTTTCGTTCCGTGGTTGGAGTGAAAAAAGAGCACATACTGCTCTACGTACTCTATTTATAGCACTCGCGGCCGAACATCATTTGCCGGTATTGCACCCCGTTGTGCAATAATTTATATTTTGTCATAAAGAAATACGTTTTTCTGCTTAAATTCATCTACTCTGTATACACGATCGATACAGTTACCTTACTTAAACAAATATCCACCTGAGGAAGATAAAATATTTGAGTAATTGTTTATTTTTCAGACTAATTTTTTTTTATTTTATTTAAATTGACATTTTTAGGTTAGAAGTGTCACTGATATTTTTAAAATTATGTTTCTTTATATTATCAATATATCACAACGACATCCGATATCGCAAATAAACTGAAATTTTAAGACATAATACATTTATGTGCTCGCTACTGTAGCTCTTTGTCTGCGGACGGATCTGTTTATTGAAGGACATTTTGATCACTTCTTTGTTTGGTGACAATGGGATATCCGGCTTGGTTTGATTCCATACATTATTTATTTCACAACAAGTCGGTTTACAATTCAACATAATAACAATGGAGGTTTCCTATTTCAAACGTATATTTATATTGTTCTTTTATAAAATGAGACAAAAATAAAATTTTATGATAAGAAAGGAAACAGAATTTATCTGGATATATAATAAACCATTTCTTAGGAAAATATTCATAACTTTATTTGAATTGCGAATTTAATACCTACCCTTTTCCTTAGAATATTTCTTCGTTATTTTACACGGTAATAAGGGCTCTTCATTGGAAATTTCTTTTACTTCTTATAATATCTAGATATCTTCTCATCTTCATATATATCCCGTTATTATACACCTGCCTATAAGCATTGACAATGTACCCATTTTTTTTTAAATCTTGAGTGAGTTATGTATATGTTTTTGTCTTTCTTTTGTCATTCCAATATTATATTACCTACACAGGATCTCATATTTTGTTTTGTAATTTACACATGTTTTAACTTCTACATTTCTATCCTTTGTTGTTTTATACGCTCATATGGCATCTTTATTGCTAACGCATTTCTCAATTATGTTGTTTTTTTTTCTTCTTTTTTTCTTTACAATTTTTATATTTTAAGGTACAAATTTAAAAAGAAACGTATATTATAGAATTTTTTTCATAGTCGTTTTCACTAGGAGATCCTGTGCTGAAGCGAAGTAGTTTTTAAAAAAGGGGGTTTCAGCGACTTCTATATTTCAACTTCAAGGTCTGGGTAGGGTATTTTCAGTAACTTCTATGACGTTGTTTTAAGAATACTAGTCCGTCCTTCTTCTGTTAATTCCTAAAGCCAAGTTTTGCTGGACTTATTGATTGATTTACAATACTTTGTTTGATACTAAGTGGGAGTTTGTTGTATAAGTTTACAGCTAAAAATTCAGAGCTTCTTTGTACAAAAGTACATTTAGCTTGTCTACTTGCTTTTCTCTGGTATTATGATTATGAGGAGTGATAGCTATTTTGTCCTTTTTGAGATGATGAACCAGGATATTTTGAGCAAAGTTTGTTTGTACAG
The DNA here is from genome assembly GCA_022606495.2 of Halesus radiatus. Lineage (NCBI taxonomy): Eukaryota > Metazoa > Arthropoda > Insecta > Trichoptera > Limnephilidae > Halesus > Halesus radiatus. The sequence continues at coordinate 110,953 of JAHDVE020010946.1, forward strand.
TATATATTATAGTATATGTCCTAGAGATTAATTCATACTATATACAAGCCGATAACCGTTGTTGATTAAGATAAAACAGTATAATCAAAAACCTCTTCAATAAATAAAAAATGACCTTGTGGCACAATTTTTAATTTATTTTAACCGCTATTTAAATAGTTATAAGAACAACTGTTTATTTAAAATTCACTGTTCTTTCGCTCTCTATGTCCACGTGCAAAATGCCATTGAAAAATGAGATCATTTGGAAGGATTTCATTGCACGTGCTCCTGTGCTTCCTTATATCATATCTGTATCAAACGAGACTAGAGATTCTCTGGTACTAATCTTTATCTTTATACATAAAAAAATGAGTTTGAATGAAATCCAATATGTAAAAAATGTTGCTATAACGTATTAAAATTAGTATGAAAAAACATTGAAGACGCCATGTTGTATTGAGGTTAGCTAGATATACCACTCTGGTTAGCCACAGATTACATACTCAAAATAAGAAGGTTTGTTTGGATAGAATATTTTAAAAATAGAAAACACAAGTAAGTACCTACTTTGAAAAAATAATTGTTTAGAATGTATTTTTTTTTTCAATTGAAGGTTTCTTTGTTAAATTATTTAGAGATAGTAATAGTTGTCACAAGGCATTACTTTAGCTGTCAAACCAATTATGGCACCCGAACGATAAGCAAGAATTCACAACTTTATAACTTTAAACCAAATAAAAACCCGTGCAAAGCTGGGTACACATTAGCTAGTGTAAAATATAAAGGGAAAATCATTAAATATCTTTTAATTAAAGGTAATCGTTCTTGAAACCTTAAGAAATTGAAGACGATTTAGCAATGAGAACATTTTATTTTATCGTAATGTGTAAAAATTAATCAAAAATATTATAAGTCAGTTCTTAAATTTGTTAAAAAAATTAAAAGAATTTGTCTTTTACGAATGATTAAAGGGAAAAAAAAATTGTCCTTGATACAAAATTATATGTAATGCATGAACATATTAAACTTGTAACCCACCTTTCTATAAACAACACAATTTTCGGCGAGAGTTTATAGATCAGTAATTTATTTCAGTTTTTTTTATTTTAAATGAATGATTATTAGATAGAAGGTGAAACAAATTGAAGAAAAACGCTTTTGGTGTTGTATCTGTAAGCCAAATAAAACAAAAAAATAGGCGTCCATTATTGTGAATAGAGCAACAATTTGTTTACTGCGAATCTTCTAAAACGGCGTCATTTTAGTTTCCTTAAAGGGAACGGCTGCGCGCCTAGTTTCAAGCAAAATTTAATTTTGGAATTTAGGCCAAAATACTAACCTAAACCTAATGATCTTTTTTAACAAAAAAGTATGGTAAATATCTAGTACGGATTAGAATTGATTTATTTATTCTGTTTTACATTATGAAATATAGGCCGTTAAAGGAATTGATTTTTTGCGATTTTAGAGGCACCTTTAACAATCTAATGGGGTGGTGTGAAAAAAGTTTTACCCCATCTGATTGCAAAATATAAAATTAAAAATTTAAAAAAAAAAGTGAAAATAAGTATTATAGTGGAATTTAAATTAAATTAAAAACGACCAATTTACGTTGGAACACAAATTTTGCCGAACAAAATTTAAAATATCGAACCGACAAAAGTTTTTTTTGTATTAATGTTTTACGTAATCATATTTAGGTACCAAATATAATATTTTCCTTCAATATACAACAAACGCGCAAAATAATTTTCCAAGTAGCCTTTAAAATTATGAAAATTGTATTTTTTTTCATGGCATGCTTCATAATTTAAAATAAAAATAAGTAAAATACTCTTCATCCGTATTAGATATTTAGTAAACCTTTGATTAAAAAAATATATATGATTCACATTTGGATGGGTATTTTGACCTCAAATCTAAAATTAAGTTATGCACGAAACAGGCAGCGCAGCAATTCCTCTTAACAACCGAACACTTTTTTGTATACGGTTAGAATGGAGATTCTTGGAATATTTTGATTACGCCTTCAGGCAATATCCATTCCAGTCAATAACTAAATAGTAATTACTTCTTCAGTAAACGTAAAATTACTTCGTAGTGTCATTTTTAATAAAATTAATTAAAAATGTTTTGTATAAACCAGTATTTAATATATACACAATAATAAACGTGTTTTGGAAGCCAAGCTTTCCCCCATCAGGATACAAGTATACTAAGAAATGATGACAAGAATAGACAAATAATAAACATAGAAAACTAATAACGTAACAATAAGTAATGAAATCAGGTAAGTAAATAATTAAAAAACGTAAAAATTATTAAAAATAAATTATAACAATTTTCCAAACACGGGTAATTAATATGGACGTAGATTTAATGAATTTATTTTTTTGTCATCAATAATATTTAAATAATTAAAAATATACTTTGTATACACCACTTTTATTAAAATATATAAATATTTCTACATGTTTCGACAGCAATGCTCTGGAATACATGAATTATTTTAATTTTTTCATTATTTCTTAGTATATAGTATTCAATGGTATTTAATCAACTATTAACACTTTAATTTAAATAAAAAATGTTTTTGTTTTAAGACACTTTATTTTTATACACATTTATGCATTCGACCGGTTTCGGTTGTACTCAACCTTCTTCAGGAATGTACACATATAAACTAAAATTAAAATACAGAGATATCATAATGGAGACAGAGAAAGTGAGGAAAATAATGTCAAGCCACAAAGTGATTGCTTCCTTCGAGAAAAAAAAAATATATATTAACACTTTTTCTAATTTCTAAAATTTCAAATCTATCTTAGTGTAAACATAATATAATCTTAAACAAAACATTTCTTAGCCATTTTATACATAACATTTTATTAAAAACAATAATTATAATATTGGTAAACTCCTGTTGTCTGTTGGCCTCCCGTAATGTAAAAAAAATAACCCGTTACGATAATACTTGGATTATTTCTGTAGCGTCATTTTGTGAAATTAACATCACCTCAAATGTGCTTTACATGGCTAGAAAACAACCTTAAACTTTACTAAAATAACCTTTAAAATACTTAGATATTCACAATGGTCTTAACAAAGGAAATTTTGTATTTAAATATTCACAAACGTCGTGGGTTGCATAAAGGTCCCAGATTTGTGGAATAAACTGTCAAAAGCAAAACAATAAAAAGAGACATAGAAGGAATATAAAACGTCATGGAAGTACGGAGTAGTTCTCAAATAAGTAATCCACTCATTTGTATGGAAATGGTTTTCATATTTTCGACGAGTTTTAAGGACGTATTGATTTGATTTTCGTTATTTTTTTAATTCAGGTAGGAGTATATCCAAAACTTTAGAGCGTGATAATTATGTTTATGAAACTTAAAACACGTTTTTTTAAACTTACTTCTTCAGCGTTCTTCTCATGTCACCTCAAAACCGCTTTAAAAAGTAGCGAAAAATTGCAAAATTACCGTGAATATTACAGAAGTTTAATAAAAAAAGAAAATTATTAATCACTAAAGATAATATTAACAACACTAAAAATGAAACATGAAACCGAAAAGACCCAGAAAAGAAAAAGATAACGGTAGCAACTGGGACTTGAACCAGGGATCTCATAATCTATCCGGGACCCTGGGCTCTATTCCACTGAGCTGAACCCCAATACGTTCCGTAGTTTTTATCGGTATCGTAATTCGATTTCTAAGAAGTGTATATATTTCTGGCTGCTACCATTTCAACAATACAGTTTAATTCTTATTACATTTATCATTCGTTCTTGTTGATTGTGTAAGTAAAGCATTTACTCCTGTTCCACTTTAATAATATTATACAATAATAAATGTATTGAAAAATGTACTTTGTTGTCACCACTTTATAAATATATTTTTTATTTTTATTATTTATCAATGTTGCCCGTGTCGTAAATGGAGGACTTAGAGAGCCGAGGAATTGAACTCACGACGCCTCACTGACCGGTCATAGATATCAACATGTTTCGAAAGCGATGCTTTCATCATCAGGATTATATGAATACTAAAAATAATAATATCAAGTATATACAAATGATAGAAATTAGAACACAGTAATGTAAGAATAGACAAATTGTAAATTTATATTTCTATTTTTATGTACTTATTACTATTTACACAATTTAATTTAATTATAATTATTTATCTATTTTTATTATTATGTATTTATTACTATTTGCTTATTAATGTTTACATAACATTATTGTGTATTATTATACGTTTATTATTATTTACTTATTGTTATTAATTAATTATTATCATTTAGTGTTTATTATTTATTTACTATTATTTACTTATTTTTATTCGTGTATTATTATTTACTTATTAATATTTACTGATTATTATTCAAATATATAACCGCTCATCTCAACACAGGATTGTCTTTTGTGAGATGAGTGGCTAATGTTTTTGTTTTTATATTTAAATTTACGAATGAATAAATAAATAAAATAAACATAAATAAAATTGAATAAAGTAGGTAAGTAATTAATCTAAAATGCTAATAAAAATACGCATTATAATACATTGAATAATAAATTTACATTAGATATAAAAAAATACATTTTATGATTATTATTAATATGAAAATAAATTCAATTCAGATTGATTATGTATTAAATTTAATTCACTATTAACACTTTTTACGATATCTAAAATATCAAATTTGTCTATTTGTAAACCGGTTGTTTTTGTATGTATAATTTTTAAACCTTTTATTATATCAATTGAATGATTGGTTTCTAAAACATGATTTGCAAATTCAGAATAGTTAGTATTTAAGGGGAGAGGGACGTCGGAGAGTTATTATTTATTAATTCAAAATAATGATAGTATATTTCTAGAAGTCTTTCCTATGTAAAAATTGTTGCAATCGTAACAACGATTTATTTAAAACGTTATATTTATATATCTATGTGTATTTATAAAGTGGTAAAACTAAGTATATTTTTTAATTCATTTATTAATAATGACCCCACAAAGTAAATATCAATCGTTTGAAGAGATTATGATACAATATCTTTTAAAAATCTTAAATTAGCCTAAAATTTTCCGAAAAATCAGATTAATACATAATACATATTAATACATATAATTTATATGCATTGTTTTGTTTAAAAAAAACATTTTATCTAAAATAAACTGAAGAACCCGGCGTTGCTCGGGGTTTTGAATGGTTTGGAGTTTGAGGTCCCAACCGCAACCCCTACTCTTACCCCTTATCCCTACGCTACCCAAAGTTTTTTTTCTTATTTTGAACGTCAAGTGTGCGAAATTTCACCAAGAATTAACAAAATTCTGCTTTAAAGGGTGATTTGTCAAAATTTCGTGTATTTTAATAAGGCCTGAATAAAACCGTAGATTTGTATACAAAACAATCAAACATCGGCCTCCCGGGACATTCTTCTTTATATAATAGATTTCTACAGTATAGACGAAATTTTATACACGAATAGCGTATTTTTATTTTGCTTATTTATAAGTGTTGTTAAAATAGGGAAACGAAAATTCTGCCGGCGATGGTATAAAGTTTGTTGAACTTCCGAAAGGACGAACGTCGAAGTTGTGAAACGTTGAATGATCCAATATACGCCCGTCTGGCGAAATGAGAAAATATGCCTTGGATCCCACACTAAGTACCGCCCTATCAAATTCCCCTCAAGAAGGTGGGTACTGGATATACATTACGTGTGTTGTATTGTGGAGGGTGGAAGGAATATCACGTTACGACAATAGAAAAACCTAAACGCCGTGGCTTTTTTTAATACCAAATTAAATGTAAAAAATGATGCTTACATTAATGTTATTCAATTTCCTATACTCGTATATTAAGGATGATAGAAATTTTGGGATCGGATTGGTCAGTGGCTGAGTTGGCATCATGTCTGGGTCCCACCCAGGGGGCGTGAGTTCAATTCTTTGACTGTTTTTTTTTCCCTCAAGGCCTATATCATCTTTGGGGATGCAGTGTTAAAGGTCTATTAGAGGATAGGAAGGAGTGAACTTGGGTTGTAGAATGGAGGAAACACAGAGGCTGGCAGATCATTCCACAGCCGTCCTCCAACATGACACAAGCAATATATTGCGCTTTGTGTAGTGGTAGGAGATTTTTAAAAATTGTCGGGTTATTCGTTACTAATATACATATATCCTAGACAAATCTCATGTACGTCCAATTTAAATTGGTCACTTCTGGGCTGGAGCTCCCAAATACTTGATATACTTGATCGTTTCTGTCCAAAGGAGGGCAGTTCGTCTGATTGACAATCTGTTGTTAACAGACCGACTGCCATCTCTGATGCACAGACGTTATGTGGGTATGTTGAGTCTGTTCTACAGATATTTTAATGGAGTCTGATCGAAGGAGCTAGCAGCGTTGATCCCCTCCACACCGGTACACGTACGTGAAACTTGAGGGACACGAGCGGAACATCCGTTCACGGTTGATGTCGGCTTCATGAGAACGGTTTTTTTCTTCGTTTTGTGTAAATCGGCTCGTATGCGGAACGAGCTACCGGCATCTATCTTTCCTCCAACATTTAAAACGGATCTTTTTAAACCCCGCATTAACAAATCCCTTCTTACAGTCTCCTCCTTAACCCGCCTCACAACGTTGCCCAACCGGTAGCGATATAGTTACCCTGTACGTGCTCTATACATACAGAAGCGCTCTTATGAGGTGTCACATAAAAAATAAAAAATAAACTCTTGTCATGTGTCATATAAAAAAAATTAATTAAAAAGTGTATTAAATTATGGAATTTTCCGCAATGACAACCACAGCACGAGCTGTTCATATAACTCGCCACAAGCGTGTCTTCACCGAACTGTCAATACCTACACAGACCTTTTCGACATATTACAACCCCCTCCGTCCTACATCAAAGCAAAAATAATTAGTTCTGTGTGTATCCGATATGAATTTCTGTGAACTTAAGTCTTTATTTTGTAATGTCAACGAACTAATGTACCTACTCCTATTCTACCTTATTATTTCATGACATGTATTATATTTGTGAAAGCAATACGGTCATTAAAAAAATAAAGCGTGTAGATATTACGACTATTATCGTTGACCCAGCAAATGGTTCGTCTGTCAGTCAAATCTTGTCTGGAGTCTCCAGACACTTGAAAACATCTCGTGACTCAACGGGTAAATAATTTAGCTTTTTTCCCATTGCCTTAAGAGGAACAGCAGCGCTGTCTGTTTCAAACATAACTTAATTTTGAATTTGAGCCCAAAATACCCATCCAAACTGAGTGAAATATTTTTTTTAATTAAAGGCTTAGTAAATATCTAGTATGGATGAGAAGTATTTTATTTATTTTTGTTTTAAATTATGAAGTTATAGGCGATGAAAATAAAATCAAAATTTTAGAGGCGACTTAGAAAATTATTTGCGGGTGTATCGTATTTTTGTTTATATCAAATTTGAAATAAAAAAAAATAAATAAGAAAAAACAACTTTTTTCGAGTCAATATTTTAAATTATGCATTGAAAATTCGTGTTCCAACGAAAATTTGTCGTTTTTAATCTAAATTTAAGTCCGTCAAAATTCTTATTTTAATACTTTTATATTTTTAATTTAATATTTTCATAGCCCACGTAGTAATTTTTTTTTAATCACCATTAGCCCCCAAATAATTGCTAAATTTGACTCTGAAGTCGTGATATTTCGATTTATTCAATGGCCGTTATTTTTTAAATTAAAAAAAGTACTCCTGATCCGTACTAGATATTTGCAATACCTTTGGATGAAGAAAAATATCATTAGACTTAGGCGAGTATTTAGGGCTCAAATCCAAAATTAGATTTTCTATGAAACAGGCTGCGCAGCCGTTCCTCTTAATGGACAGATTTCAATATTTATGCTGTGAATGAATTTGCTGTTTTGTTCTATCGGTATTTCAATGAAAAGTGTTGGCATAAATGGATCCATTCTGTAGTGGGGCGTAGCCGTATGCATCATATGTGTAAGCTTGATCTTTCATGTATGCGAAATGACTTTTTGTATTTCATGCCTGCGACCAAGCAATTTACTTACAACGTAGGTTGATTCATAGCATTCTCAAAGATGGCACATGACATAGAAACGGCTAGGTTGAATCTAAAATATGAAGAACTTACCCAATTAATCAATTATTTCATAGGTTCCCAGCTTTTTTTGTCTCACCGGTCAATTTTGGATAATATTTTTCATCAGCGCTCTCTGACTCGATCATTTCATCACCCCTGTTCTTCATTGTGATAGCTTTTTGCTCTTGATTAATATTTATGTGTATATTTTATATATCATATTATGAAGTAAATTATTGTTCAGCTGACAACAGGTCCGAGAGACCTGGTTAGGTGTTATTACACTGAAAGAAAAAGCAAAAAAAACTATTGATCCATCTATAGATCAATAGATTAATTGGACAGTTATTTTTTATGCATAATTTTTTTAACTATGTACATCCGACAAAATTGAATTCATAAGGAAAATGTATTAAAAAAATTGTAGCTCTCGCCTCCCATTTATTTCCTTTACCGCCCCCTTGTAGCCCTTCACTCTCTTCTCTCCAACACCCCTTGGAGGTGGTACCGATATCGTTGGGAACAAATGAATTAACTGAAAATAAAACACATCTCAAAATAAATTGACAAATTTTTGCCAGTTGTTTTTGCAATAAGTAACTTCAGTGAAAAATATTATGACTTTAAAAATATATATTCACGTAGATCAGTAAACGCCGATTCTGAATATATAACTTTCTTTATATATAATTATACGTGGAAATTATAAATCGTTATTTAAATGTGATTAAAAAGTCAGCTCATCAAAACACCGTGTTATATTGCATCTGACGGCTCGTGAGCATCCTGTTTTTGGATTACTATGAATGTGAGGTAAAACCATGAATGTTCGTGTGACGAATGTTGGGATTCGTAAATAATGAAAGGCTGATGTATGCGTAATGAGCAAGATTAAGAAAGTGACGCTTAGATGGTTTGGGCATGTAGAGCGAATGAACGAAGAAAGGAGTTTAAAGAAGATATATGATGCGAATGTGAATGAAAGAAGAAGTCGGTGACGTCTAAGGAAGACATAACATGGTCATGTGAAACAAACACTTGTCAGAAGTCGGAATAACAGAAGAGAATATATAAGACGTCGTACGAATGTGAATGAAGCAAGAAGTGTATGCCAAGACCGAGTTGTTTGGCGGTCCGTCCTCTCTGTCTACCCTGGCGGAGAAACGGCCGGGTGGTTAGTCAGTTATGAAATTTTTTTTTTTGATATGTTTTGAATTATAAATATGTACTCTTTTAGTTTTGTCAAAATTTTAACTTAATTTGGGTAACTTTAAGCTCTATAATTGATGTTCAATATAAAAAACTATTATTCGTGGAAGAAATTAGAGAATTAATGAGCAAACCAATTATCAATACGGATATTATGATAAAGTTAATTCTCAAAACTAGTATTATTTTTTGAATTAAAGTTTCTAAAAAGGTACATCATTTTATTAATTATGTTTCGTTATAGTTTACCATAAATAGAATGTAAAATTATGTACGGTAAAGCTCATCCTTGTTTTGATATTTGACATTCTAACCTCAAAACTGAACAATACCGACCGGCCAAAGATTTGGAGCGTTTTGGAGGGCTTTGAAAAATTGAAACTTTGAAAATTATTTTAACTAAAATTTAAACATACTGATATTTAAGTTTGAACGTAACTATTGATAAAAAAAATGGACTTGAGTTCCTTATTGAGGAGACAATATTTTTTTCCTGAAAGATAAACTAATTTCCACAGTAAAAAGAAATGATCGCCCTGCTTGCACAATTTCGTCGCATTTATAACTTCTACATATAAGTTTGACAATTCCAGCCGGATATTATGCATATAAATAAGTACACCTAGCAAAATCCAACGAACATTTATGAAATTTTAATTTATTAACTGCAGCTAATGTTTACAGGTGAAATATAATAAAAACAGAAATTATTGAATGAAACACTAGTATATATTGATTAACTTGGCGGGTTTGCGATAAGCCGACGTAGCTCAACGGTAGAGCATCTGACCGGCAATCAGAAGGGTGCAGGTTCGAGTCCTGTCGGCGACATTTTATCTTTTCTCGGAAGGTTTTTTCAATTTGGATGAGTGTTTCAGGCTAATAATTATTGTTTATAAAAATAATTGTTACCCTTTGTGCTATCCACAAAAATCTTGTCTTAAAAACTTTAGTTTATCAATTAATAAATATATAACCCCACCTAGCACTATCCATCCCATAACGTAGGTACTCATGGTACAAATGGTCCCAGGATGAAATTACACAGGCGTGAGTTTCGTGTACCAATATTACACTGCCTGAATTACACACGTTCTGATTTATACGAGGGAAAAATTACGTATTGAGGGAATTACAGTTACTTCAATTCTACCGACAAGAAGTACACATGTCCAAAAATCTTTTTACAATAGGTGTAAATTTCCGAGTGTCGTAGTATATGCTAAAGAAATTTCACATTGAAAAAAAAATAGTACAGTTTGCCGGAACACCTGCGTAACATGGTACAAATATGTCTAAGGTAAAACCTGGATAAAATTATAAGGTAAATTATTTAAAAAAAAAACATTTTTTTATGTATTATATATAAAATACGTATTGCACATGCTGAGATAAAGTAATGCATAAAATCGAAAAATTGTAAAAATATCTAAAAACAAATTTTGCACCCATTAAAGCGAGTGACGTTTGAAAACATCTTGAAAAAGTCTGACAAAAAACGTTATTTTAAAATTCTTCGTTCGATCAAATGATTTTTTTTTCTTCCAATGTGATTTATATTCAGCACATACATTATTTAACCCCTTGAGTTTTTTTGCGAGATATTTCTCCCAGAAAACAAATTGCTGTAGAGACTTTTGAGGACATATTTCTCCAAGCCCGACTCATAAAAGTCATGTTATCTCATTTTGTACTATAGTAACGTATATGATTTAAGCTGTGTTAGAAAGAGACAAACACGCTTTTTATTACCATCTAAAAGTTTAACATGCACATTTAAGAAAAATAACATTAAACTGTAAAATTTTAACCCCTTAAAATTTAAAAAGTTTTTTTTTTTTTAAATTTGTAATCACAGTAGGTGTGATAAAAAGTAGGTGTAATTTCTTCCTTGTGTAATTTCGTCCATCTGTAATTCTTATAGTGTAATATTGATACGCGAAATTCACGCCTGTAATTTTGTCATGTAACCCTAAAAAATCACACATTAGATTAACGTTTTACCCTATAGACGTGTTTTTGCATTTCTAGAGAATAAGGTACATCTACAGCTTACTAATCACTCCCACACACCTTTTATAGTATGTAGATCTTTCTAAAGTATTTAAAATAAAATAAATAAAACATGTATCATATTACATAGTCAACTTGTTCTATTTTTGTCTTTCATACCAATTCAAATCAATAATTTTATAACGTTGATAGTGCTAATCGTATGTAGTGACATGTATTGATCTTGGACCAAAGGTAGGGTTTGTGTAGTTTTTCAAAGTCGGGTATGAATTATGCATTACGTTTTTAAATTACAAATTTATTATCTTTCTAAAAAGTATAAATTTGTCATATAGAAACTACCGTTCAACGTAAGACAATTCTTAGATTAGAAAGTTAATTTTTCTTAGGGTAAGTACAGCTTTTAAGGCTTTTATGGACTGCACTCCACTGATCTATGTATTCTTGGATGGTCCCCAACTTTTTTAACTACATACCTTATTATTAATTACTATTAGCAATCAGGAAAGTAATGACTTAGCGCAAAATAATTCTACAGGCCTCAGTAGGCCACGTGGAAGGAACCAACACGTGGATTCGGTTTGGCATGGAACAGTTAACTTGAAAATAGAAGCAGATAACCGAAGTTTTAAAGGTAAATATTTGAAACGGTTCGTAATTGAACTGCACAATGAAATTAGCAATAATAAGCTCTTTTGCCCGAGTTCCTCGAATATCCCTTTTCGATAATAATTTTGCTAAATATTTATTATTGTCGGAAGAAAATGTATTATCAGAAACTCAACAGCGTGTATTTATTGTTTAGGTTGTATATTCTTACAGAAATTTACGTAAATTATCCACGCCAGTTAATTTATTATTGGTACAGTTTAAAAATGTATATTTACATTATGCTAGAGGTTCTGCAGGAAACATGCCACCATTGGGATGTTGTACATTAACCGCCCCACCCATACGAACGTACGTGATACGGCCGCTATATTATCCCCCGAACGCAACAAGCCGTATCCCGCACGTTCAGGTACAAAAAAAAATTATACCCGAAACCCACAAAACATTCGTATACGTCACGTTTGTTCCTGCGTCATCTAATGAAAAAAAACCGTTGTTTTTTTACCTACTTTTTGAATAATAACCCAAAGGACGGGCGGGTAATATAATGCTAAGATTGAAATACGTTACAGTAAATGAGAAATGGTAAAAAATATAAATAGATAAAAAAAATATATTTATTAATTAAGCTATTTGCTACCGGTTTCGACACACCCAACTTAAATTAAACAAGTACAGAATTAATTTAAATTATCACTTAAAGAATGACAGGGGTGTATCGAAAGCGTTAGCAAATAAATAAAATTAAGTAACAAATGTACATTGTGGATAAAACTCTTCAAAAAAGAATGTCTAGAAATTGTTACATAGTTAATACCCAAGAAATACAACAAAAGTATGAATTTAGAAGAAAAAAAATATTTAAATTAGCGAAAATTTGTAAGGTTACTTCAATTGGAAATATTTTTTCGTGTCGAGGTTTTCTTTAAAATATTTCTTGACAGAGTTACATATTTTGATCTTATTACTGATGCTTCTGATCACTTACGGTAGTCGATTGAAAAAAATTCGTCCTTGATAGGTATAATGGATTGTGCAAATCCAATGTTTAATTTTTTTACTACAGATAGACAAGCTTTAGGAATCTCAAATAGAACAAGTAAGTAAACATTCCTATATTAATGTTTCAAAGAACATTGAAGATGATAATCTGTATCAAACATGGAAGAAGTAAAAGGTTGATAGGTAAAGTATAAAAAGTCATTGGGGCAGATTTATAACTATTTTGTGGCATGGGTAAAAAAACAAAAATTGTTTGTAAACGATATTGAAAATGTCAAGGGTCAATGCAGCGTCGTTGAGGAGTTGAGTCGCTCTACTGATTGGCGTGTTCTGATGAACAGAAGTTCTCAATTTCGGAAAAAATATTTGGAGGCCTTGCTTAAGGAAAGGGTACCCGAGACTTACACCCGATCCAATTTGTGTGAGGGAGAAAACACAAATGTCCGCGAGATATTCCGTTGGCGAGATGTCAAGCACAAAGGCGAATCGTAAACTCTTCTTACGCTTTTTAAGATCATTTTATAAATATTTTCCAGTCCTAAAATTATAAATATTTCAATAAATACGAACTCTTCTTGTGCCACCAATCTTCTAATAAATGTAACATCAATAGAAAAAGAGGATAAAATAGCAACTGTAAAACTATCGTCTCCATACTTAAATTTTATAATAAAACTGTTTATCTGAAGCAACCTGCCAGGTAAGTATGTGTTTTTCTGTATCTGTTTTGTACATAATTAGATAAAGAACAGGAAGTAATATTTGTACAGCGCCCTTGAGATGATTTTTCACAAAAACGGCGCTATACAAATAATCCAATTATTATTATTAAACGAGATTACTCTTCTGGAAAATGTTAGCCATCCTCAAATGTTGGGCACGTGTGTTTCGTTTGCTTCCGACCATAGGGAGCACCTTTAATTACATATGGACCAAATACAGCTCACAAATCTGATAATTTAAATAACAGTTGGCTAAAAATAATTTTTTTGATTAAAAATTCTTTGTAACCTTTTTCCACTTATTTATTTTCGAACGGACCGGCATCTCCCTAACACGGGCATCGGAGGGTAATAAACCAACCCGAAGGTAGTTTTAAAAAACATAATAGTAAACAGTACCGTCAACAATAAAACAAATTTCATGTCATAAATAAAATTTATATTAGACTCATTCCTGATATCGATGCTATATGTACTATGGATTTCGATTTAATTTTGCCAGTCTGACGATGCCCGTGATAGGGTGAAACCGGTCCGGTCGAAAATAAATAGGTGGAATAAAGTTACAAACGTTTTGTAATAAAAAAAAAATCATTTTAACATGGAATTCCAACATGAATTGACAGTTTCAAAATTTGAAATAACACTTGTCTAATTTGTATAGCGCCATTCTTATGGAACATCAATCAAAGGGCACTTCGTTATTAAAGTGTGCAATATGTCCTCTAAAATGTGGGAATCTATAATCAATTTTTCATTTTTCACAAAGTTGTTTAGAAGTACAAATAAAACCGCTTAAAATTTTTATGAACGATGAAATAAAAAAATATATTTAAAACAAGGAATAATTTATTAATTTAATTTTCCCGGTGGTTTTGCTCCTTGAATACACTTAATTACGGTAATTATATGTCAAATTAATTTTGCAAAAAATAACGTTTCTTTGAAGAAATTCACGTGTGGACATTTAAAAAAATGTATTACGGAAAAAAAATATTGTAGGTACATAAATTTATCTGAGGGAAGTATAATAAACATAACAAGTAAACCAGACACCCCCACAAACAAACTATACCAAGAAATGAACTTGCTGAAAATCAGAAAACTGTACGAATATAATATATGTCTATTAATCTACAAAATACAAAATGGACTTATACACACAAACACAGCATTTATAAAAACATCACAAGTACACGAACACTACACAAGACAACAAAACAAACTGTACAAGAATACAGTAAGGACTGAAAGTGGAAAAAGAAATATTGGCCATGAGGGTGTACAAATATACAATATCCTTCCCGATAGCCTGAAGACGGAAAGTCGAATAGGAACATTTAAAAAGAAACTATTCAATATCAAAATGGGTGAGCAGAGTAACAGTGTGTAATGGAGATATGTAATGTGAGAATGATATGTGGGGTATATAAGTGATGTAATGCGATGTTGAGTGATATGATGTATAATGTAAGTGTTAAAATGAGTTAAGAATAATATGTATGTATTTAGGTTAAAAAGTGAAGTAATTATATATGTACTTAGGTTAAAAAGTAAAATAATTTTATATGTATTTAGGTTAAAAAGTGAAATAATTTATGTATTTCTTTAACTTAATAAATTAATAAAAAAATAAAAAATAAAAAACCTTAAAACAAATAAAAAAAACTTTTCCAAGTTAAATTTAATTGATTTGGAAAAGAATACGGAAATCTGACGAAATAATATGTACAAGGATTACATATTTTTATATTGAAACATGCGACGAAATTACAATTCAAAGTATGTAGATAATAACACTATAAATAAAAGAGAATTCTTGCCGACGGCAACAGCTGTCTGACAACGTTGCATACAAACTTGAGCCACAATTTGTATGCATAGTTTATTGTCCACGCTTGAAAGAAGCCGGGGTAAGTTATTGTCCTTTCACCATCCCCTTGATAAGGTGGAACCTCCCAGGATGCAGTTATCCCGATGAGATTTGTTTCCATTAAGTTAGACAATGGAGTAAGTGCCGCCGCAGTAGAGGTGGAACTAAGAAGTTGAGGGTGGAATGACGAAATAGCACGTAACTTTAGAATTGCGATTGTCGCGGTGGAATATATAAATATTTTATTAAAATTATGGGTTGGTGTATTTATACGGTCGGTTTTTGGTTTCCAATTTTAAAATACATCGGAATTCTTTTTTAGAGAATCGAAAATAAGGTCTTTGGAACCTTTGAAATGGTCAAAATGACGTCATTGTAATGACGCACTCCTTGCGCAGGTGGCGAAAATGTTGAAATTCCCGCTTAACACCGGCCGCATGCTTCGATTTACGCAAAAAAAAAAACATCACCAAAACGCGTGTTTTATTTTATTTTGTAAAGTTCAGACATAATTATTAAAATGTTTGACGGTCATATTCTAAAAAACTTAATACGTCACAATGAACAATACGACGATATCGAAAAAAAGGGTTCGTAAGTAGGATATTTTTCACTTCAAACATTTTTTTTAGGCTTATAAAATGACTCGCCAAAAAAATGACTGATTGAAAAGCCAAAGTGTGTTCTACTTGCAGTATTTAATTAAATCATGTATGATATTTCTGGGCCATCCAATTTACAAACCCATACTTGTGTAATGTTAATTTTACTCCTATAAACTTTTTTCGAACAGAGCAAAGATGTGAAACAAGTAGATCCGATGAAACGGTTTTTATTTTCAAATGTACATTTTTTTGTTTTGTTATTTTATGGCTTTCACCCATTAAGGTAGATCTTGGCCATGTTTATTCTGTTAGATTTGAATAGTACAGATTGTTCTTAAAATTAGTTACTTTTGAACAAGATATAATATTTGGCAAATAAAAGTAAAGCAGATAAGTTGCATTCTAAAGTAATGTATTTT
The DNA here is from genome assembly GCA_022606495.2 of Halesus radiatus. Taxonomy (NCBI): domain Eukaryota; kingdom Metazoa; phylum Arthropoda; class Insecta; order Trichoptera; family Limnephilidae; genus Halesus; species Halesus radiatus. The sequence continues at coordinate 127,512 of JAHDVE020010946.1, forward strand.
TAATCCCCAAAAACTTAAATTTTAATGCTATTTTTATGAATATATTTTGCTAATAAATTGTTAATTTGGGGGAGTTGAGACTTATAAGGCAGGGAATACTGGTAGGGAGTTCAATTTTAAGTTTTATCAATTCATGCATAAACTTTGGAAATTGGTCATTCATAGGACACTCGATGAAATTACGATCCAGAGTATCCTCTGACCCATACGGCGAGCTGACTATATGGAATCTGGCGAGATGACTAAGATAAGAGGTGTGACCTAGTCTCATTCGAGTTATGGAGGAAATATATTTTTTTGGCATGGAAGTGTATTTATGAAACCAGGGCTTGACAGAAATAAAGGGTTGTATTAATGAGTACTGATGACCTTTTGTTAGAGACGATATTTTCCATTCGAAGACCATTGGAGTTGTATTTACTATTCAGAAAAGGGAAATAGTATCCAACAGGAAAACTAATATCATTTAAAATGCAAATTAACAAATGCAGTGTCACCGAAAATTTCGTAGATTATGTTAGAGTTTAACTAATTTAAGGCATTGGAGGCTATTTGAATCATATGTGTCAAGTACTGTGACCGTAAATGATTGGTTTGCTAAAATTACTCTTTAAAATTACAAAGTCCTTTACTGAATTCGCCCTATTCTTCCAACCTTTCGCCTATAAATTTTTAATATTTCTTATCTTTCTATTCAATAATCGTCGATAAATTTGTTTTAATCATATCATTACTCTTAAAAAATATTATTTCACGATTTCCAACCTTTAAACCCCCGAATTTCTTCAAGTGCGAAAAACAAAAATGGCCAAGAAGTCAGTTTTCGCAATCCAGATTTTTGTTCGAGTTTCGAGAATTCAATATAACCTGAGGCCATTCTGTCTAGGCTCTTTTGTAATTGAATAAATATTGATAACTGGATTATTCTACCCCATCCATCCTATTATAACCAGGGTGTAAAATTTAAGACGTCTGGCTCCAAGCCTGTTAGGGGTAGCTGTCAAGATTGAGTTAAGATGTAATCTCTCCACAGCTAAATGTTAATTTGGATAGATGAATAATGCAACGGAGGGAGTCATCATACTTGAGGGAGAGAGCTTAGAGAATCAAACAAGGATCGTTACCCAGTGTGGCGTATTGGGCTTTCTGAGATGGCCATTACCGATAATACGTCGTTATCTAGATAATATATAAATGGCTCAATGAATAACCTTAAAAAACATACCTACCCTAATCTGTTTTTTTTTTTTTTTTAATGGCGTTGATAATTAATTGATCTAAGTGGTTTCAGTATTTTCGATGGCATGACTTTGTTTACTTAATTTGTTTAGAGCAAAGGTTCCCAAACTTTTTCCCGTCGACCCTTTGTCGTTCTTTTTATTGTACGTTAACCCCCTCAGGCTGGCTATTATTAAAATAACTTAATAAAAACTTTAAATGTGGACACAGTGCTTCTCAGTACGTAAGGTTTTTATCGTAGTAATTAATTGTAAAAAAAGACATCTAAAAAGTTTTATTCATACCTTTGAACACAAAAACCCATAATGAAAATTATCCTTAAAGTACAAGCACTGACGATTTCTTTAACAAACTTAACATTATGTTAATAAAACAATTATACTCTAAAACTATACTACTTTATGTTCATAAATACAAAAAAACAAGAATTAACAACAATCGCACATAATAGAATCACTAGAGTCAAAAACACATACAGCAAGGAATCACAAACACAACATTTGAACAAAAAAACTTATACAATGGTACTAAACTATACAACAAAATGTAACTATCCTTTAAAAACTGCAATAACCATACTATATTAAAAATAAATAAACAAAACACTGGATACGTTACATAGGGAGATCTGAAATAGAAAATATATTAACATCAAATACAGACTAAGAACTGCACTTAAAACGCCTCACCTCAGAATTATTTAAATTTTTTTCATCAAGCACATCAATTTAATATAATGCAATTTAATATGTTGTAAATGAAATCCTCAGCACCGGAAATCCCAGTGTGGACATCATTATTTGATATTTTGCTATAAAAAAGAAGATAATAAAACATTGTTATTATTATTATTATCGAAAACCAAATTTAAGTAAATGTTTTGATCTGGAACGAAACAAACCAAAACCTAGTAAAACCTTATATAAAATGAATACACAAATAAATAGTGTTGATGAGAGGGACGAACCTGGTGTTCCAATAGCTATTGGTTGATATTTGGCTTCAAATTACTGAGATATAGTGGTAAATATTCACGTTCAGTGATTTGCAAACGATTTCATTTTTTCGAAAGAAGATTGGTAACCGCGCTAAAACCTCTTTCCACCAGGTATGAAGATGGAAAACCTATCAAAAAATTAGCCCATAATGCAGGATAAGTAACAGGAATATCTTTGAAGCCTGAACTGTTCATAACCCTTTTTAAACTCTACCTTAAGTTCTTCGTTTGTGATTAATCCAATCGGTTCTTT
>JAHDVE020010947.1:0-44616 GCA_022606495.2 Halesus radiatus
GGACATCAGAAGGGCGCAGGTTCGAGTCCTGTCGGCGACATTTATCTTTGCTCGGAAAGGTTTTTTTTTTCAATTTGATGAGTGTTTCAGGCTTATAATTATTGTTTATAAAAATAATTGTTACCCTTTGCGCTATGCACAAAAATCTTGTCTTAAGTTTTTAAGAACTTTAGTTTATCAATTAATTAATTTTTAATTAATTAATTTAATTTATCCTTTAACCTTTGGGTACATAGGTACCCATACTACCTACGTGAGCTATATTTGTTGCTCAAAATGAAATATGTCAATAAAGCCTAAACAAATAATGTTCACCAAAACGATAATTGGCCTCCGGGAATTGAAACTCGTCGCACAAACATGGAAACTTAAATATCCAAATAAAATATATCTGTTTTTTAACGGTCCTTTGTGGTAATTCCACATGACGAATGAATTCATCTGGAAAGCCTGGTTTTTTGGCGGTAAAGTAATTCCGGTATAGAAAATGTCGGGCATGGAGGCAAAATACGCCCATTTACAATGTGTACTTACATAACATATTAAGTTATCTGTGATAAATGACATGTAACTTATGCGATACGATAAATAATGTGAAAGCGTGCATATCCGCACTTACACTTAAACGCGTGTCCGTAAATATTGTGACATAATATTTATGTTATGAAACACAATGTTTATGACCTTGTTACCAACAACTAACGCGGTAACTGGGTTAGAGTTTTCGGCAGAAATGAAAAAAACGCTGTAAGAAGGCTTTCGGGGAATTTTCCGTTGAGATTTTATAATTTACGAGTACGTCATCATGATCACCATCATCACCTTGTGACTTGATTTGTCCATTGTTCCGGGTTAAATTATTCTATATCAATTAATCCTACAAGTTTAAGTATATTAGACAAAATAAAAAAAATAAAAAAGTTTAAAAAATTCATTATATTAGATACTATTTTTTTTTTGGAATAATGTTACGAAGTTGTGAATTATTGTTTATCGTTTGGGTGGATTTAGTTAACTGTTTTTCTTTCAACAACGAAACAAAGAAACAACGAAATAAAGAAGCATTCATTTGAAAATTGTATTTCATTCCTAAAATTTATTTTTTCAAAACATGTCAAAGTAATAAAATTCTTAACTAGGGTACATGTTTACCATTTTGAAAATATTCTACCCAAACACATCTTTTTCTTTTCAATATGTAATCTATGGCTAACCTGATTGGTACATCTATGGGATAACCTCTATACAACATAACTGGTTCAATGTTTTTCATACTCATTTTAAAACATTATAGCAACAGTTTTACGTATTGGATATTTAACTAGTATCTAAACCTTCTTGGCACTAATAAGAACAAACTGTGCTATTTTAAGCGAAACCGGTATATTAATTTTCGTGAATATCGAGGACAGATAGACAGAAAAAAAATCATTTTTATATATAGAGATTATTAGTATCCGAGTGGTTCAAAGTTTCGGGTCTACCCAGGCATTAGAGAGTTCAATGCCAGCTGAGACCTTCATCAATGCACAAGCAATATTTTCCGCTTATAATGATGGTAGTAGGAGGAATCGAAATATTGTAAAGTTTTTCGTCTCCTAGATATAAATTCATGGGTATTTTAACAATTCAATTGTGATTAATAATAATGTACTTTTGTAACCATATATTTTATTTAAAGACGCACCCCTATAAAAAGCTATGCTTGTGTGTATAGGAGTTGCGTTATTTGAAAGTGTTTATTTTATTTCGTTGTTATTTTATTTTATTATTGTTATTAAATGTGATTGAATTTAGTTTAAGTTTTCAGTACAACCTTAAAGTTATTATTAAAAAAACTCATATTTTACGATAATTTACTAAATAATTTTTCTTTGTTATTTACAGTTTTGTAGAACCAAAAGTCTTTTACATATTGGAATCGGTACATATCCCAGATTATTTTTCCGTTTCAGAAACGGTTCAGTTTAATTTTTTTTTTACAGTAATTCTACACAAGAAGCCCTGAGGGAGATAATTTCTCTCAAGGCCTATGTCATTGTTGGGGATGCTGTGACGAGGGTATTTTAGAGGAAGGAGTGAACCTGGGTCTTGGTTGTACAACAGAGGAAGTTCGGGGGCTGGTAGATCATTCCACACCCGAGCTGTAGAACATACGAACGAGTCGTAGAAGCGACCCGTTCTCACCTGACAAATTTTTCAACAGTGTACAAATGCTGGACGTGCGTTTGCCGGGTTTCCCGATTGTCCTGAAAGGATCAAGGAGGCTAGTTCCTCAGAGCATCTTTCATTAAAATACCCAGCATTTCCACCTGACGTCTGTGCTCCAAAGAATGGAATCCATTTGTTAAGATATGCGAATCTATCCAGTTTCTGCATAGGGTCAAGGGTTTTTTTTAGATATTTTGGGGCTCCCGACCAGAGATGGCTGTCATTCAACAGTGCGACACACTTTTATCTTGTTTGTTCATTTGTAAAGTTGCTTTGTATAAACCTCGGTCACACAGAGCGATTAAAACGCTGCTATGTTTCCGCAGCGATTGATCGCTACTTCTCCTAGGCGTTAGTAGACGTTAGAAGTCAGTAGCGAGTGAACTGTCGAAAAAATGTCATCCGAACCTCGTTCTGTGTTTTTGAAATGTCCGATTAAACAATTTCTTATTAAGGTCTCGCCAAAAAAGGATTTTTGTTCGCGACTGGATTAGTCGAAGTGGAAAAACGGGGGTTTCTTTGGTACTTTTGAGATAATTGGCTTTGGAGAACTTTTTTTATTTTTTATTATTTATTTTTTAATATCGTTTAATTGTATATGATAGACTGCATCCATCTACTATAAATACATACAAAATAATAATGTGTATGAAATTATTCAGAATGACAACAATTAAAATACATTTTTTGCATGTCTCTTGAAACCTTCGAGGTTTGTGTTGAAAATATCAAGAGAGATGTTATTTAGCAGCACCATATCCCCTGTCATGCCGGGCTGAGCTAACACGTCTGTTCTACCATGTGGTATTCATATCAGATCGTGGTGCCGCCCCTGACAGTAGTTGTTTGGTACAAACAGCTTATGGCATTCCAGGAGGAATGGACTGTCTCTCAAATTATGTATAATTTTATACGCCGTAACTGCAAGGGCCCCTCTTCTTCCAGGCTGGTAGCGCGTCTCAGAGAGCAATCTTCATAGTGCACAAATTTCGGGTACTTGTCGAGCATTCTCATTAAAGATATCGGAGAATTTTTTTGAATTTGTTCTAACATTTCTATATACAGCAGAAGCGTTCGAACCTTATAATACAGTTGAACATAGAAGTCATGGCTTCGGGTTTAGTAAACTGTTTCGTAGATCTTATAACAAACCCTAATAATATGTAGCACGATGTAGACAACTGCAATATATTCTCTGAAAACGTGGAATCGAAGACTACCCCAAGGTGATGGATGACAATATATCTTCCCTCATTTTATAAATAAATTGAACAGGGTTTTTTGAGCACACATACGTTATAGATATACACTTTTTAATATTAAATTATAATTTACTATCGTCAGCCCACGCAGTTATTGCATCCAAGTCCAGTTGTAATTTGATGCAATCTTCATTGCTAATTACTTGCAATACTATTCAAATAGCAGCGTTAAAATCGCACTGTGTTAGTGAGGATATAGGAACAGAGTATTTAATTTTCTTACTTCGCATTTTTTACATGTGAGTTATGAAGGATATAAATATCACGTTTTAAAGATTGTTTTTATTAGTTTTTTTGCAATGTAAAGGGATTGTGTATGAGTTTTACAACTATCACCCCATCCTATTACAGAACATTGAATTATGGATTGACAGAAAGCAAAGTAGGTCATTCTAAGTTGTTCGAAATTCAGATTGTCTCTCAAACAGCTAAAAATATAGGTCAATTTTTTACTCATTATAGGTACTGCTCCATAGAGGTTTCAAGGTATTTAATTGATGTTTTGCTGTCAACGTTAGTAGATAGTAAGTTACGTTGGTGATGTTGCAATCCCAGAATGAATCCTAATGTTTGTTTTAAAATATATATTTTTTATTTTTTCATATTATGGTACGTAATTAAGCGGGCTCATTCCATCTCTATATACATAATATCAACAATATTTTTGGAAGTACGGCGAACGGTAGCCGGCACTATATTTCTGTATAAAATCTTATATAATGTAATAGATTGCCCTGAACTCCTATTTCAAATAAACGTTAACATTCCGTCGAAATGTACTCGCCACACCAAACTCCTATAAATATTTAACAACAAAACAAACGCTGCAGCAAATTCACCAATTTCCCGTATTCTTCAAACATTTAATATTTGTCCCAATCCAAATTTCGACATATTTCTTGACTCAGTACCATCATGTAAGAAAAATATTACTCGTAAAATCAAAATTTCAAGTACATAGCACTATTCAGACGCATAGGTACATACGCACACACACAGATACAGACACATACACTTACACAGTACTTTTTCATACAGCTTTTTGTACATAGAAATATGTTATTGGTAACGATCCTTGTATAAATTTTCTAAAACCTTGTAATTTGTACACCACTCATTTTGTATCTACTGTTTGTTTCTAGAATAAATAAAAAATAAAATATTTAGCTGAAAATTAAAATTGACGCAGAAAAATTACCGCGCAATAAAAAAATTCTTCGAAACCTTCCTCGTTATAAAGTTCCTATCGGTATACAACTTAGCAGTCATATAGCTCTCTTTGTTCAGCGATGAGTGGATGTGACCTCATTTGGAATATTTTTTGTAGGGCGAACTCAAAGCCTTAAGGCTGATATGCCGAAGATACTGGAAAATATAACAGAAGAGGGAATATGCCACTGTGTAAAAACTAATATTTTTCTTTATAATATACGAACTATAAATAAGCGAAATATAATAAACATGTTTCCTTTATCCTTTAATTATGGGAATTTTTCTTAATGTTGCCATTATATCTTTAAATGACCAGATCAAAGCGAACAGCCCAGTGTTGCCAGATAATTTATGACAATGGGACCACGAACTTGAAAACCTTAAATATTGTGTTTGACATAAAAATTCTACTAGAGAAATATTTGCGAAATAAAAAAATAAATAAAAACTCACGGATTCAGTAAACCATCACAATGTAATCCATCTATAGCCAATTTTAATTACGGCCGTTCCGTCAGCAATAAAACAAAATTCTTAGTCATAAATAGTGTGCAACATTGGTTAAAGCAAATGGGGCGCTCCTGACATAAATACTATTTATACCATAGACTTACTTTAAATTGTATTCGTCTGAAGATGCCCTTTATATGGTGAAACCAGTTCGGTCGAAAATAAGGAAGTGGAAGAAGGTTAAAAAGGTTTTCCGAAAAAAAAAATCACCTTGAAAGAAAACTACACAACTGCTGACGCTGTATAAATCGAAAGTGCGCCCCACTGTAGAATTTGGCAGCCAATCTGGTATCTAGCACGAAAATATTTGAAAAAAAAACCTTGACTCTGTGCAGAAACGGGTGGTCCGTTTGATAGATTCGCCTATCTTAACAAACGGACTGTAATCTTTGGTGCACAGACGTCGGGTGGAAATACTGTACTTGTTCTACCGGTATTTTAATGGAAGATGCTCTAAGGAACTAGCGTCATTGATCCCTTCGGTCGGGAAACACGCAAAATGCTCGCCCAACATTTGTACATATGAGAACGTGTCGCATCTATGACTCGTTCTTGTGTTCAACAGCTCAGCTGTGGAACGATTTGTCGGCCTCTGTGTTTCCTCCTTCCTACAACTTGGGTCTCTTCAAGATCCAGGTTCTCCTTCCTAACCTCTAAAAGACCCTCCATATAGCATCCCCAAAGATAACATAGAGCTTGAGAGAAATTATTTCTCTCAGGGCCTCCTGTGTGGAATTAACATAAAAAACTTTTTAACTCATTAATTGGCATTAGGGATCGTCTCATATCATAAAATGTAATAGATAATGTACGATCCCTGCTTTGACAATTACGCATAGGATGACACATTGTACACACATATACAATAAAACATATAATAGATTTAACCAAAACATTTTTCTCCAAAGTAGAATCGAACTCGAATCCCTCCATCTCCAACCCTGGCCGCTGAACCCCCAGCACCGTCCCCCTCCGTCTCCGCCCAAACTCCATCTTATACCCAACATTACCTTATTGAGCGGTATTAAATATAAGATTGCTATTAGCATGTGCCGCTAGCACATAAAACACAGTTTACAATTCGTTGAAATGAAAATAAATAAACGCCCTACAGTAGCAATAGGCAGCCCGCTCACTGGGTAGAGAAGTTTTTTTCCACATTTATGTACCTCTAACCACAGATGACACAGGAAGAGGGAAAAATGTTCTCTGGAACTGTACACAGAAATCTTACAACACATTATATTTAACGTGTATGCAAAACTCGTGAAATTCATATTTAAATAAAAATAAGACCAAGAATCTTTTTTTTGTGTGCAATTTGTTGTCTTTATTGTAATGAGAAGGATTTCAGAAGCGTGGTTTGCTACAAGCCGTGCCCACTTCATAAAATATAATGGATTCCCTCGCAGTTTCCAGAAGAACTAGTAACAGTGGAATTACTTTTTAGTTAGATTCTTAGGTTTTACTATACAAGAATGTTTTTTGGTTTTGTATCTCTTTTCTGGAATTTAAAAACAAAACGATACTTCAATAAACTATGTAAACTATTACAGGTTTTGTAATCAGTTCAGCCAAAAGATGAGAAAATATGGAAAAGAAAATTTTAAAAAGACATTCCACCATCTTGATTATATTTTTTTAAACTTGAATACCGCACAAGAGTCCCAACTGATCCCAACCGACTAGAGCCAGTGAGATTATGGCATCCCCCTTTGGGGAATGTTGTGAAGCTGAAGGTATTGGGGAAGGGAAGCAGAAGGGGAAGAGGTAGGTGGGGAAATACCTGGCTATTCAGATCTGGTCACCAAACAAGGCTAAAAGCCATTTCAAGCAACTTTCAATTCTGGATGGTGGTCTTTCACCAGGGCGATACTGAGAGTATCTTCCACTCTATTATAAGAAACGACAAATATGTATGTTCGCTTTTTATTGGTATAATTTATTAAAGCTCATAACTAACTAACCATCTCCCCGTTTATCCGCAGGGGTAGGCAGAGGGGATGGACCGCCAAACAACTCGATCTTGGCATACACTTCTTGTTTCATTCATGTCCATGAATCGTTTGATACATTTTCTTCCGTTATTTCAAAAATGAAATGGCCCGTCTCAAATATTCGATTTACTTGATCGTGCCATGTCTTCCTCGGGCGTCCCCGGCTTCTATTCACATTCGAGTCATATATTCAATTTAAACACCAAATTCTTCGTTCATTGGTCCTACATGCCCAAACAATGTAAGCGTCATTTTCTAAATCTTACTCATCACGCTTACATCAGCCTTGTATTCTTTACGAATATCAACATTTTTCACACTATCGTAAATGAGCACACATTCGCCTCAGAGATCTCATTTCTACAGCATTCGGCATACTTTCATCCTTCCTCTACCAGTTCCATGCCTTACTGCCATACACCAGGGTTGGTATTAGTACTCCGTTGTGGAGGGCTAGGTTCGCTTTTTTGGACATTTTTTTTTTAGCGTCAACCGCGTTCAGTCCTCCGTTAATGGAGTTTCGTGCATTCACCCTTCTTTCAATATCCCCATCAATCTTTCCATCTCTGGTTAACATACTTTCCAAATACACAAATTCATCGACCTGCTCCAAGAATTCATCATTCACAACTATATTGAACGCTGTTTTCGTACTCTCTTTCAAACACCATGACTTTAGACTCACATTCATCTTTAGTTCATTCTTCATGTATACTTCGTTCATCCTAGATACGAGCGACTATAGATCTTCCATACTGTTAGCAATCATCACCGACAACAGGCAACATACTTTCAGATTACTCATTTTCGCGCCCAAGCCCACCTCTTTCAATTGTTGCATATAATACCCATGTATAGATTGAACAATCACGATGAAATTGCGCAACCTTGCTTAACACCTTTTGAGATATCAAACCACCCCGTGAAATAACCGTTTACCCTAACACATACAACACTTCCCTCGTACAGAGACACGATTGCCTGTATAAGATTCGTATTCACAATTTTGTTAATCCTTGAAGTTAATATGAATAAATTTCGAATTAAAAATTAAACATAAACACACGATAAAATGTTAAGGGTTGCATCTGGAGCTCGAACCCAGGACCTCTCGGTCTATCCAGGGCATCCGCTCTAACCGATTGAGGTTACCCCGTTGGTCTCCGTCATTTTTATCGAAATTTTACTTCAATTTTAGAACTTAATCATAAAATGTTCCAAATTCCACCTGAATACATTTAGAAATAATATTCCCTGCTTTAGTCCTCTCTCTCAAATGTGTCGAATATATAATATGGAAGAGTTTGCTAATGTAGACATTTTTGTCGAAAATTTGTACAGTTTCAGAAAAAATGTTCTGCTATTAAAAAATATGTAACAATGATTGGGCTAATTACATTATGTATCACTTGTCTCTTGTTTCTATTTACATTATATGTCATTGAGTGAGTTTACGTAAATTTATGTTTTATGTGTCCTCCGTCACAGTATTTGTAAACTTATGTAATTTATGTATAATAATTGAGTTTTTGTAACTGGATTGTTCTCATAATAGAAATTTTCTCTATAAAAACCCAGTTAAAAAGAAATAAACTAATAAAATACGTAAACATCATCGCATGAACCCTTGTTCAAAATAGCAATCACCTATTTCATCCTTCAGTACCCATTGACGGAATTACACCTAAATATATGTCGATATCTTCCAGGGTAGCCGAATAACGAGTCTGGTGTGGGTAAGGTCGGTAAACAGATGGGTTCATAGACCTTGTAATATTTTTTGGAAATAAATTCTTACTTTATATAGAACCAATTGCATTTTGGAACAAACATACAAGTGCTTGAAATATGCAGCAGAATACTACCTGGTAGAATTACGACCTTCCTGGCAGAAGGGTGACCCGACAGTTGATCCCTACGACAGTTGATCCCTCCGACAGTTGATCCCCCGGACAATTGATCCCTCCCTCAGTTGATCCCCTAAATGATTATTTCTGCTGTACGTCCTCATTTGTAAAGTAACTATGCAAATACGATATGCCGTATTACATCTCCGAAGGAGTATGCAGTGATGATATACGGACGAATAACAAAATACGACATAGTTATATATGCAGTCGGCTTAAGGAAAATACGCTATAGGTTTCTCCATGGATATAATATAACAAAATATCTCAGAAGGGGTAAGCAGAGGGGATATACGGCCGTAGGTATATAAAAAGGTCGATATACTTGTATCTGCAGGATCTTACAATAATTTACATAGTAGGTAGTTATTGCTTGTTGGTACGGCATTTGAAATTTGCCAATTTTAAATTTTATGTAAATACATTCATATCGTTTAAATACTGGTTACCAAGACTGTTTAAACGTTGTCTTGGAGAATGCAAACAATAGTTGGAATGAGATGTAAATATGTAAGTTGTTAATGTTTGTCTAGTCGTTTGATTAGTTATATGTAGATTGATTAAATTCAAATACGAGTATATATGTAATATATTACATAAATATAATATTTTTCATATTATACGTATATATAGAAATAACATATTATTGGAAACATCAATTTGTCTGTCCTAAAACGAGAAATGACAGTCAAAGTGTTCTAACTGTATAATATTTTTCCGTATAAATTTAAAAAAAAATAATTAAAAATGACTAGATCTGATTGGCCGGGTGCCACCCAAAAGCCTCCTTCTTTTCCTTTCTTCCTGCAGCCTCATAACATTTCTAAATGGGATGCCATAGTTCCAAAGCACCTTATTCTATCCGATCATATATTTCATGAAATCAAAGACAGAAAACTAAATGAGTTATTTTTCTACGGTGAAAGCTTACAAAGTGACAAAGATAATAATATTCTAGATAAAACTGCGCCATTTAAAAATAATAAAAGTTTTAGACAAACATCACTTCTTCCATCAATTTCAAAATGTAAAAAAAAACAATATGCCAATTCAATTATAAAAATCTTGTAGTAAATTTTTTAATTAATTTTTTAATTTATTTATTTATTTATAATTTATTTTTTGATAAATACATTCACACAAACAAGGTACACTGATTATAAATTTTTTAAAATTAAATATAAATACAAATTTTTTTTATTAATTTTTTAATTTATTTATAACTTATTTTTTGATAAATACATTCACACAAACAAGGTACACTGATTATAAACATTTTTTAAATTTTTTTAAAATTAATTATAAATACATTTGAACAACCTATGTGTATAATGTATATAAAATAAAAAAAAATCCCACATAGGCAAGGCCAGTGCATGGGAATACCTGGTATCAGTTAGTTGAAGTATATTAGTATATTTGTATTAATACATGGATGGTGAAGTTAAGTTAAATAAAAGATTTTAAGTTAGATAATAAAACAAATCGAATAACAAATAAAGAAAATTGGCGAAAATATACAGTTATAGGAGGGCAAGGTTGATATCTTTGGTTTTAATCAAGTTTTTTATTTCATTTTTGTATGTGTTTAAAGATGATATGTGTGGAAACATACATTCTGTAGATAGAAAATTATTAAATAAAAAAAGCAAGCAAGCCTAGTTTTACACAAAGGTACTTCAAGTACGTTATTTATCCTGTTAAGAGCGATTTTCGTTGTTTGGGAATAGTTGTTGTCTTGAAAATACATATTTTAGGCACTGTAGACAATATTTTTTTCTTATATCTAACAGTTCAGCCAATACAACAGTTCAATAGTTGCATGGAGCGGAAGGACCTTTTTTTATATAACATTATGTTTAGTATTAATTTTTGAGATGTTTCAAGTGGTTTAAGGAAAGTATTATAAATTCCCCCCCATCCGATTATTCCATAAAATACTGATGATTGCACCAGTGCATGGTATACCATTATTTTCATTATTTTGATATCAACTATGTTATTCAAACGTTTAAATATGTAAGTTAAATACCTTAATTTACTTACAAGCTTTCCTACATGATATGTCCATTTGAGTTGACTATCTATTATAATTCCTAAATATTTAACTGTATTCCCTGAACTCATTTCTGTATAATTATGGCATGTAACAGGGTCGCAAACATTGTTGTGGAAACTTATATTTAGGTTGGTTAGAGGTACCGATCTTTTGGTATTATAGAAAGGAATGTAAATAGTTTTTTCACAGTTCAGAGTTAAAAGGTTTTGGTTGAGCCATTCTTTGATAATGGAGGTACATTTATTGGCATTTTCAGTGACTTCGTTCCAGAATTTACTATGTACTGTGATTGCAGTATCATCAGCAAATGAGAAAAGTTTTCCCGGTATTTCCATGTTACATAGATCATTAATGTAAACGAGGAACAATAACGGGCCGATAACTATTCCTTGAGGAACCCCATGCTTCACAGATTCTTGTTTACTAACATTAGCACCAATTTTTGTAAATTTTAGACAGTTATTTTTATTTCCCATATTATTGAGTTTTCTAATCAATATATTATGATTAACGGTATCGAACGCCTTTTTTAAGTATAAGGAAATAGTTAGACTTTTCATATTTGAGTCAAGATTAGTATATATATTTCTTGTTAGATTAAATAAGGCATCATCTGTACTAAGACCTGATCTAAAACCATATTGATTTGAGAACAAAAGTGTATTAGACTCTAGGTACTCTAGGATTTGTATCTTATTATTTATTTTTTTAAATCTTTGCAATTGGGATATCAGCGATATTGGTATGTAATTGTCTACTTTAGAAATTGATCCAGATTTATGGATTGGTACAATATTTGAGAGTTTAAACGCGTCTGGGAAAGTGTTTTTTACTAGGCAGGAATAAAATATATGTTGCAGAGGTAAGAATATAGGTAGTTTAATTGATTTAATTGTATTGCAGCCCTATTTGTCTGGAACATTGGCTGTATTTGTGTTGAGATTATCAATGTGTTTTAAAAGTTCTGATTCAGTTACGCATTTAAATTTAGATAAAACAGGAGTATTTTCACTATAAATGTCCATTTGAATAGTTCTGGATGTATTGTTTCTAAATGAAGGATTGTTATTTATTTAATCTGACGCAACATTTGTAAAAAAATCATTAAATTTAATTGCAATTTTTCCCATATCCGTTAATACTACTTTATCTACTGTTACAATTTTTTCGGGGAAAGTTTGTACGTTATGTTTTCTATTTGAGATTTCGTTTATGACTTGCCACGGTTTTTTAGAATTATTATCAGCTAATTGTAATTGTTTAGTATAGTATTCTTGTTTACATTTCTTTATAAGGATATTTAAAAAATTCCTTTAATATTTAAAAAATTTCATTAACAGAACAAATCAGAAACATAAATAAAATTTTAAAAGATTTTAAATTTCAATTTAAAAAACACAGTGAAATATGTATCGAATATTATAAGTTATAAATAAACAAATAACAACAACAAAAAATAACAAATCCCTCATACACACAAGCTCAGCTTAATCATGAGCATAATCTTATCTAAATACTATTATTTCTAAATTTGAAACTGTCAATTCATGGTAGAATTCCGTTTTAATATGATTTTTTTAAATAAAAAACCTTTGTAACTTTTCCACTTGCTTATTTTCGACCGGAACGGTTTCACCCTATTACGGGCATCTTCAGACTGGCATAATTAAAACTATATTTATGGTATATACGAGTATGGCATCTGTCAGGAGAAAGTTCCATGGCCCTCTAATATTGTTTTTATTTATTACCTGAAATTTGTTTTCTTGCTGGCGGTACTTATTTATAATTATATTTAAAACTACTGTCGGGTTGGTTTATTACCTTCTGTGTTTGTTTACTGAATCTATGGGTTATAAAAAAATATGTAGTGTCAATCATGTTTGCTTTTATTTAAACAGATGGTTATTTCGTGTTTTGTTTTTCCTCGTGATTTTCATCTTGTTTGCTAAAATGATTTTTCTAGCATTTTTTGTAATATAGTTACCTGAACTACGGGTAACCAGGTACATTTTAATGGGACGATTTGAAAAATATTTTCTTATTTTATAATAGATACACACCAGGGAAATATTCTTCTCAGAGTTCGCCTTGAAAGTCTGCGATAAAATTGCCAGTTGCAATTTACCCTGGTATTTTATTATCTGTTTCCTATTTACATGGAAAGATCATTAAATTATGGCACTATACTACTTATTCTTCACTTGACTAGATATGCATAGTCTATAACTCTATAATCTACGTGTTGATGAATATCCTTTTGTTTGAGAGGTATATAAAATAAGTTTTGTGGTTGTTAGCAGGATTTTAAAACGAAAATCTAACGAGAGTCAGAAGTTATGGCTAATGGTCGATTTTCAGAAGATCAAATTGAAGAACTTCAGCTAAAGTGGCTCAGTTTTGTTACGTGAATAAAATTCTGAATTTTCCAAATTGACGGGCTTTCAACTTTAAACGATAATAAAACTGAGGTATGTCGTTCTTCAGAAAATGTGGAAAGGAAAAATCAGCTTCTAAAATTTTTTAGAAAAATACTCACAATTTTTTTACAAATGCTCTTACTTATGTGTCGAGGAAAAAAATCTCCTTGTGGGGTTGGAATAATATCATACAATACATGACACTTACATGAGAAAAAGATGACCCAGACGTCTGGGGGCAAAGCGCTGGTTTTTGATCTTAAGGTCACTGCACGGATTAGATTTGTGTAGAACATATTGTTAGGATCTGTTGAAAAAATGACACATTAAAGATACAGGAATAATCATTTGAGAATTTGGCTCATAAAGCTGAGTGATATGTAACTCAATCTTATCAATATTACTTAATAATATTATCTTATTTTTTATTCTCAATTTTAAACGCATTTTTCCACATCCACAGCCAGTACCTACTAAACATATATACATAATCTCTTTATACGTAATTTTCTAGATATACTTTATTACAATACTAGCTTTTTCCCTTTATTTTTATATAGTGGCATTTAATATGAACTAAACTTGTCAATTTGACTGTCCTAAAATGGGATTTTTTCGAAGTTGGGCAGTCAAAGCCTTCTTAAATAATGTGTGTTTCAAATAAATAAATATGCAATAAACATTAAATACCATTAATTTTTGGTTCGGTGTTATGTAGTTTAAAACAATAAAGGAATTCATGCGATGAATTAGAATCGATTTCTGATATCGCTACGATTAGATGTGATTAAGTACCACTGAAATTTGATTGTCACCGTAGTGATAATTCTTACGACTTTGCCTCTCAAGTAAATATCAGTAGGAACTGAAAATCTCTCCAAAAATTATTATTAACCTAGAACGACCATGAAGAATGGAATTTTTGAAAGTTTTATACTGAATTTTTTAGGTTATAATACTGTCAATCTCGAGCTCAAATTATAAATATAAGGGCGTATTTTTTTAATACTACTAAACTTAAGGAATATATGTTATTATTATTTTAAAAACTGTATTCGAATAGGCGATCTATTAAAGGTCAGTTTGATAGATTCGCCTATCTTAACAAACGGATTGCAATCTGTATATTACAGACGTCAGGTGGGAATATCATCCTTGTTCTACTGATATTTTAATGGAAGATACTCCGAGGAACTAGCGTCACTGATCCCTTCGGCACCGGTGCATAGTCGGGAAACACGCCAAACGCGTGCCCGAAATTTGCACATGGTTGACAATTATCACATGAGAACGAGTCTCTTCTACGCCTCGTTCTTGTATTCAACAGCTTGGATGTGGAATAATCTGCCGACCTGTGTATTTCCTCCCTCCTACAAGATGGATCTCTTCAAGACCCGAGTTCACTCCCTTCTATCCTCTAAAAGATCCTCCATACAGCATTCCCAAAGATGATGTAGGTCTTGAGGGAAATTATTCCCCTCAGAACCTCCTTAAAGTTATTAAATAAAAGGTTTTATTAAAATTTCGAAATAACAAGAAAATACTTCTAATGTATTGTTGAAACTCCGGCAAAACAGGCCATATATTACTGTGCCAATGATATCACCAGAGAAGTGTGTTTGATTAAATTTGAATAATAACTTAAAAGAGGAAAAGGAAATGTCCCACTCTAAATGTGGAGGGAGAGAGCATGTAATATTTTGCTTAATTTACTAGAAATCCTTCTATCTACTGTACTCGTATATACTCTTTTCGTAGTGAGACCGATCGTCAATTAAATAAAATTTTAAAGATTTTCTATTCCAGTATCACTTTAGCTTCTTTCTGAAGCGGGTTGGGGTTCATCTCGTTGGAAAGATAGGTAATAGCTGTTACTAAAAAGAAAGCCGCACCTAGGAGGCCAGAAAAGAACAAAGGCTGAAGATTGAAGTCTGGGCGGCGAATAGCGGAGGTGACCGAGTGCTTGGGCGGCAAACGAGGTAGGGCGGGTCTTTATGGGCGGCGGAGCTAGTTTTATCAGCGGAGGTGTGGGCGGCCGCGCTCTATCAAGTCGTCAGGGGCTATTTCATCAAATTGGACCAGGGTGAAAAAACTCTCTGGGGTTATGGGATAAAGTACGTTTGCAACCAGAATTGTGTTAATCATTTCATTAAATGCGTAAAATAAATTAAAATATTTTAAAATAAAGTATAATAGCAGTAAGCAGATGTTTCGGGTTCAAATTTTCGGCGGTAAAAAATAAAAAAATAATTATTTGTTATGGGTTTTTTGAGAAAAAAAAATACTAATACATACTCGTATTTTTAACTAGCAAAATGTTGTCCACAGAAGCAAACTTAGCAGTCCTCAATGGAGTACTGATACCAACCCTGACGTATGGAAGTGAAGCATGAAACTGACAGAGAAAGAATGAAAGTAGACTAAATGCAGAAATGAGATTTCTGAGGTGAATGTGTGGTAAAACAATCTACGATCGTGTGAAAAATGTTGAGATTCGTAAAGAATTCAAGGCTGATGTAAGCGTATTGAGTAAGATTAAGAAAGGTGCGTTTATATGGTTTGAGCACACAGACCAAATGAACGAAGAAAGAAGTTTAAGGAACATAGATTACGCGGATGTGAATGGAAGAAGAAGCCGGGACGCCCGAAGAAGACACGACACGATCAAGTGAATAAAATACTTGAGTCAAGCCATAATATTAGGCGATGTATGAATGTGAATGAAGCATGACGTGTGTGGCAAGATCGAGTTGTTTGGCGGTCCGCCCTATATGCCTACCCCTGCGGTGAAACGGCGTGATGGTTGGTTAGTTAGTTAGTTGTGAACCACAGGTCAAATCCAAAGCGTTTCGTACTTAACCAAGGCTTCAAAACTTATACATTTAAAAAAAAATTAAAATAAAAAAAAACGTTTATTTTATTCACTCCAATATTTTTACTAAATTCAATGACCACTTTTTAAGTACAAATGTATCATTTTTAAATAAGAACTTTGTTACACTACACAGCAAAAACACTTATTGAAATACGAGCGTTTGTAGCTAGATACTATTTACACATATATACCTTTAAACCCATTATTTACAATTCATAACGACTTTCATTTTTTTCAATTTAAAGTTACATAATTATTTGTTTCTTTACTTAAGGTCAATATATATCAGTACATATATACACAAAACATTATTCTAGGAACAAATTAAGTGCAACGATTATATAGCCAAAAACAAAGCATGAAGATAGGAAGTTACAAATCGAAATATGGGAAAAAACATTATAATTATAGTTTTTCGCATCCTTATCACAATATGCTTGTATATATTAGTTTCTACTTGAATCAGGGACATATTGAAGTAGTCAACTACATAATAGTACTCGTTACCATGGACATGGAGTCTTTTTATGGTATAGAACATTTGATAGTTTGTTCTTGTAACCCCTGTGTCAAATAGGACGTACTGCCTAGCGGTTCTGGTAGGTAGATCAGGGGCGCTATTCTGGTTCTTTTTAAGGAAGGTTCCTTTTCCTTTTCCTTAGGCTTAAAGACTTCTTGATTAACTGCGGAATTCCGAAGACATAGTTAGAAAACCCTAAACATGTTGTTAACAGATTATTTGAAAACACAAATTATTGAAATATCTTCAAGCGACACACGGTTTTACCAAAACTTAAAAAAAAACAATTACATTATATTATATTGAATTTTATATATATTTATTTTATTTTATCTTTAAATATCATGAATACGTCTTTTAATGCGGTATTATATTTTGTAAAAAGGTACCTACCTCACTAGATACTAATGACCCTTTTTTATCACTAATTCTAAAAGTGACATTTTCCTTCCTGGTTAATCTATGCCGACCGAAGATGTAGGTCATTCCACTTATTTTACGAACTCAGTTCCAATTCTGAGTTCAGCCACACGGACTCGATTCCTCGGACTCCGTACTTCATTCCTTTCGGTCCGCCCTGGTCCGCCGTTCCGCAAGCAAAAATCGTTAATATTACACTATTGCATAGTTTCTGACTCCAATACAAAACCTTAGTCATTCCCTGAGTGTGAGTTCGGAATGAGTGAATCCAGATTTGCGAATTCAGAGTGAGTCTACTGCCTTCGGAATCAGATTCATTGAACAACTTTCCTTTATGCCGTGCCTGCCGTGAATTGCCGAAGATTGTGAACTACTGTGCCGTAAATGTCAACATCTATTCAATGTTTACTAACTAATAATGTTAAGTAAATAATAATGTAATCGGTAATTAACTTAATATTGAGTTTTCTCCTGTTAAAACTACGCAAATATGGTATTTTTAATTAATGTCATTCGCTTAATGACAGCTGATAGATGTCATCCGAGAGAACCAGAACCACAGTTAAGCAAGAAGTTTTTAAACCGAGGAAAAAGATGAGGAATCTTCCTTAAAAAGAACGGGAATTGTTTTCATAGTTGCGTTTATTATTTTAGTTAGAAAATAAATTTTTTGTTTAATTTAATAAAAAATGCATAATTTAAGAACTCTGCAGGTATTTTTATTTTATAGTTAGTAAAATGGTAATGCAAAAAATGAACAAACATGCACATTATAACAACAGATTAAACACAACACAAAGTATCAGCACTATTATATAAAAAAATACTTACCCATTAATAACATGAAGATCTCAACACAGATATGGTAGAAGTAAGTAGGTACCGTAGACCAACGTACTTACGTTTAACGTAGTTTAGTTGGCAGCGCAATCCGTATGAGACGGGATGAGAAAGAAAAAGTGGCGATTTGCGAGCTGATGCAGCAACTACCGTACCGCAGTGCGCTGCAGCAATTAGGTATCCGGATATCCATATCTAGTCCCTATTAGTAGCTAGTGGCGGCCCCGCTGATGGAAGCGGTAAACGGCTGGCTGGAATTATCGTTATTGTTAATGTTCTGGTCTCTCAGTTGCATAATACCGATGGGTAGAGAAGGGATTCTTTTCGGTACCGGGATACTGAATAGGTGCAAGCAATACAATTTAAAGTGTGATAAAAAGCTCACCTATCTCCCGTGTGCTCTTTTCCATAATTTATACTATTTTCAGTGCACTTGCTTACATTTAGTTTTGATAAGATTATTTGAATGAAAGCTTGTTACTGCGAAACCCTGATCTGTTGTTCCCGCATCGATCCACTTTTATAGTTTTGAAAAAAATTACATTGGTAAGCAAATTAATACTATGTTTATTTTATTTATCTTGCTCAAGTCCAATAGTAAAGCAAAAATTAATATAAAATCGAACAAGTAAGGTAATTATTTTTTTCTACGTTTGAAATTAAATAGAGAGGAAAAAACATGGTTCAGAGAATTCAATGTCCACTGACAACGAGACCTAAATCAACAAGTACTTTTGTTCTATCTTTACGGTACTTAAATAGTGAAATATTATTTAATAGTGCTCTGACAAAATACTTTTATTATTTATAATATGTTTGAAATTTTTTTTTTCTCAGAGGATCAAAACAAACAACAAAAAAAAACATTGGAGCCGTTTTAATGCTCGTTTCTATCAATGATCAATAATAATAATGATAATACTTGGACGATTTATATAGCGCCGTTTTTGTGAAAAATCACCCCAAGGGCGCTGTACAAATACTGCTTGCTAGGGTTTATCTTATTATGTACATATACAGAAAACATATTTACCTGGTAGGGCACTCCAGATTAAAACTTAATTAAATTACAATGTTTTGGGCTGAGATGGTATGACTTGACTAACGATGGCTGCACGCACAGGACACATATTAGAAAACACTGCACATTGCATGACATTGAAGTTACTGTTTAAATCCTATTTGTCATCAGCTCGTGTCATACCCCTCACCCTTTTCATATTGTTTCATTCCCCTTCCCCTTGTTCATATTTACTGCCCCCGGGGAAAATTCTTTTTTGTGAGGTTAAAACTCTAACGCTGCCAAGAATTTTGAAGATACGAAAGCTTCTGCTTTTGAACATAAATCTCCCATCGAAAGTCTTGCAGTTTAAAAATGTTTCACTTGTTGTTTTAGGAGAATCCCCCTCTGAAACGAGAAAAACAATAACATGTATCACAATTGCTAATATAATATCGATAATATTATGTAATATTTATGATAATAGGACGATTTACATAGCGCCTTTTTTGTGAAAAATCATCTCAAGGGTGCTGTAGAAATATTACTTCATATTCGCTATCTAATTATGTACAAACATTTACAAAAAAACATACTTACCTGGCAAGTAAATTTAAGCATATAGATGATATGATGTGTATAATTGCTATTTTATCCTCCCTCTCTATTGATATTACATTTATTAGAAGATTGGTGGCACAAGAAGATACTATTTATTTGAAATATTTATAATTTTTCGTACTGGATAATATTTATAAAATTACCATGAAAAGCTTAAAACGTTTTTAATAGATATTAACGTTTTTTTTACTCATTTAGTTATTTACTGTGTTGCGGGCTATGGACGCATTTGGGCACCGGTGCGTAATTTTTTTTTACTTATTCTATAAGTGACTTTAGGTAAGCACTAACCGGCTGGCCTAGCTAAAAATTTACTTGTGCATTTCTTCCATTTAGGGATATGATTGTCTAAAAAGATGAGTTCTGGGATTAGCTCTGAATTATGTATATAAAAGATATTGCCACCATATAAATCAATAGCGGTTTATAACTTAATATGCAAGGAAGTTGATTAGTGGATGTGAAATTATATGCCATCATATTCATGTTACCGAATATTTGTAAGAAAAGAAATTAAAAATGAAAATTAATAGCTATTTTTACATAATACATACAACCCGATATAGATAAACTATACATAAAATACAGACGTAACATATTTTACAAGGAATAGATAAACATAACGTAAGGCCGCACTCTGACGGCCCGGTAAGAAACGAATATTTCACTCGCTACTGCAGACGCTGCGCAAAAAAGTCCTTCAATGGAGTGCGCTGCAAACCGCTAACTTACTTTAGCGAACTTTATTTTTTTTCGCAGTGTTTGCAGTAGCGAGTGAAATGTTCGTTCCTTACCGAACCGTCAGAGAGCGGGCTAAAAAAACAATTAAAAAAACTGGTTAGTTGTTTATATTTTATCTGAAACACACAACATTAATTCTCTTTCTTTCAAACTGAAATCGATTTATTGACTCGTTGAATTTGTCGAGTTTTTCCCGGAGACAACTGACCCGTCACATCGCTTCAGCAGGGGGACATATCTTTGGATGAGCCCTTCGGCAACCAACGTGGAAGCGCTGCAATATTACCGGAGCACACAACATTTTTTTGAATCCATAATTTTAGCGTATTCTTAGATGATTGAACGTAGTCTGCTCGTTTCTAGTTCAACGCTCAAAGGCATTTTCGTAGAGAAAGCTATCTGAACCTCCCAATTTGAACAATAATACTGCTAGTACCCCTCTTATTATTCCCACATGAAAAATTGTGTCCGGTTCATTTCTGCATAGTGTGCGGGATATGTCAATTATTTCAGAATTAATATGTTAATTAAAACTTAAAAACTTAATCAGTTTCAATAAGAAAATATTTTTCGGTCACTATTACCCGCGGTAGGAACTAATTATAAAATTCACTTAACTGACTGCAAAAACCTGCTTTCGGAAGCGTTACTCACCAAGGTTCGACTCTAATGAATTATATAGAACCACCCGCAGCATAAGTGCATCAGATTTCAGGGTTTTGAAATTCCCATAGCTTTGTGTATTTATTTATTGGTTCTTAAATTTAAAAAAAAAAAAACATTAGCCACTCATCTCACTGGGACAGTCCTGTGTTAAAATGAGCGGCTTTACAATTTTTGTGAAACGATGTATAATAATTTTTTTTTAAATGACACCGGAGTTATTCAGACTATAATCAACTATAATAGCATTATGTATGGGGGTACTATAAGAGAATGAATGTGGTATTTGGTACAGAATGATTAAAACTATAATTATGATAATAATAATAATACTTTATTGGTTTATATAGCGCCGTTTTTGTGAAAAATCACTTCAAGGGTGCTGTACAAATACTACTTGCTAGGGTTTATCTTATTACGTACATATTCAGAAAACATACTTACCTGGTAGGGCACTCCAGATTAAAATTTAATTAAATTACAATGTTTTGGGACGCACAGAACACATATATTAGGAAACACTGCACATTGCATGACATTGAAGTTACGGTTTAAATCCTATTTGTCATTGATCTTATATACATTACAAAATAAGAGTAGGTGCTTATTTGAAACATGATTTTACTTGAGATTTTTTGATAATAATTATTTACATTTACAAATTTTTAAATTATTTGTTTATTAGGTAACTGAACCATTCATGGATGTGACTGTCCGAAGAGATGAGTTTTGAGTTTTGATCTGATTTCTATCGAGTCTTTAATCAATCTTAGATCGTATGGCAGTTTATTCCAGGCTTTCACAAAACTATCACATCATTGTACACGTTATGATTCACTTTAAATGTTTTTCTACGTAATTATACTGTGAACACTCTCAGCACTCTATATAAATCCAGCTCATTGGATTCTATTAAGCTTATTTGTATTTTTAAATATTGCTAGTATTCAATATGAATGTGAATACAATATATTAGATAATATCATTTGTGTGATATGCAACAACATTGTGTCATAATATATCCGTGATTAATCTACTGTTAAATGAAAAGAAATAAAAATACATTTGTTTAAAATGTGACGTGAAATGTCGCACAGTTCAAATGATTAAGAGGTATTTTATGTAAACAACTATTTAATAAATAAATACCAGCATGTTTCAAAACCAATGGTTCCCTCAATAAAATACAAAGTGTACTAATGACATAAGCATTCATAGAAAAATTATTAAAATGGACAAAAATTACAATACGGTAAGTAATTTAGGATTCATGGAAAAATCTATATATGTATATATAATGAATGTTTGTCTGTCTGTCTGTCCTCGATTTTGTGGAAAATTACTATGACCGGTTTCGCTGAAAATATCAGTTTGTTCTTATTAGTGGGTATACCACTCTGGTAAACCACAGATTACATATTAACCTTTCCCCGGCCTCGCAACGGATTTTTATTTTTTATAATAAAGTTGTGAATTCTTACTTGTCGTTTGGGTTTCATAGTTGATTTGACAGCGAAATAATTTCTTTTAACGACTATTACTATCCCGAAAGAAGTAAACATTCATTCGAAAATTTAATTTCACTCCAAACATTTATTTTTTCAAAACATATCTTAATAGTAACGTTCTTAAGTAGGTACCTACTTGTGTTTTTCATTTAAAAAATATTATACCCAAACGAACCGTCTTCTTTTGAATATGTAATCTGTGGCTAACCAGAGTGGTACATTTATGGGCTAACCTCGATACATGGTTTTGCATATTGGAATTCATTCAAACTACTCTCTAAACCTTTCCGGCAATAAGAAAAAAACTGTGCTATTTTAGCGAAACTGGTCCACTAATTTTTGAGAAAATTGCGGCTATCCGCGACCATTATATTTATTGTTTATGTATATAGAGATAGAGATATATTAATTAGACTAGGTTAGGTTGTGCCAAAATCGGTTTGCATTTTGTTGAAATCTCCATCACAAAAATACTGATTTAGAACATAATTATGTTTTTACTACAGAGTTCGTCACGTCCATTCAACTATTGTGCTTATTGTGTGTATTCGAGTTAAATTAATAATAGTTTTATGACGATTTAATTAGCATTCAACAATTAATTAACGAATAATTCAATCTCCATTGCGGTGGGGGAGACATTGACCCCACGTGGCCACTGGTCAGTTCACGTCACACCACTGGTCAATTTGACGTGTCACGATTCCGGGGTTATGTCGGATGTGGAGGAACAAAGAAGTCGCGGCCGACCGGAAGCGGATGTGTGCATCAGTACCTCTACAATCACACTAGCCACACAGAGCGCCATGGGATATACATTCCGCCTCGGAAGTCATTATTCATCTTCTTACCTAATTAATTAAATAAATGATTTGTGAGTTTGTATGTGTGCTCAACTGCGAAATCATAATATGTCAAAATACACCGAAATATAAGATAAAACAATTAACGTTTTTTCGTTGTGTGGAATGGTGAAGATTCTAGACTTAAATTTTTTTTGAAATGAAATAAGAACAGAGGCGTGCATTCCACATTGACACATTAACACTGCCTATCCTATCTTACCACAAGAATATATAAATAATATTCAAATATAATTTCTTCAAACAATTGGTATTCACTTTGTGGCGTCATTATTAATAAATTAATTACAAAATATATACTTTGTATTCACCAATTTCACCAAATTCACCACAGATATCTAAGAGTACTTGTTTCGAAAGCGATGCTTTCTTCATCGGGAATATATGTATACTAAAAAATAATAATGTATTAGTATAGACAAATGATAAAAATTACAACACAATAATGTAAGAATAGACAAATTAAAATTGATTAAATTAGGTAAGTTATTAATCAAAAATGTTAATAAAAAATTATTATAAAACATCGAATAATAAATTTACATTAGAATTTGAATTTTTTTTTTATTATTAATATTAATATGAAAATAAATTTAAGAGAAAAATTGATTATTTATTAAATTTAATTCATTATTAATGCTTTTTTGATTTCTAAAATTTCAAATTCATCATATGTGTATATTTATGAAATAGTGAATACACATTTGACTGACCCCCTGACTATAACGTGTCAAAAGCAGGAACTAACGGCCGTTCTTCCTAACCCTACTGAGCACCTTTCGTGCAGAAATTTTGCGTCAACACTTTTCAAATGCACAAATACGTCCTTCTCAACGAAATTTTCGATCAAATTTACGATCAATTTAGGAAATCGATTTTTATCGATTAAGTTCCTCTCAACAGAGAACTAGTTATAAATAGTATCAATGGGGTAAAAAAATTCAAACTAATTAACTAACCATTATGCCGTTTTCCGCAGGGGTAGGCAGAGAGGACGTACCGCTAAATAATACTCGATCTTAGCATACACTTCTTGCTTCATTCATAAAACGTCTTATACATTCTCTTCTGTTATTCCGACTTCTGACATGGCCCGGCTCGAGTATTTGATTCACTTGATCGTTACATGACTTTCTAGGGCGTTTCGGCTTCTTCTTCCATTCACATTTGCGTCATATATTCTCCTTGCACTCATTTCTTCGTTCATTCGCTCAGATTCCCTTTCTTAGTCTTCCTCATTAGGGTTACATCGCATTCTTTAAAGGGGCAGTGCGAATTCAATTCAGAGCCGATGCAATCAACATTTATAAAGTCAAAGGGCTCACAATTACCTGGGAGAGAGTGGATAACTACTCGAATATTTAGGTTTTTATTTAGGTATGCTTTAAGCTATGCGTTGCGTTATCAAAAAAAAATCACCTAATACTACCAAGGAATTAAAAACGTTGTTACATAGTAGCTTCGGACACTGACAAAATATGTTTTAAGTCGAGGATAGGATTTTATTTAAATATGTAGTGCAAGTTGGCACGTCCCGGAGGCAATTCATTCCGCGGTCTTGGCAATCGTCTTAGGCAGATCAGACTTGTGGTATGAACTTTATTTTCAATTGACTTTTATTACGCCATTCATTTCAATAATTCTTGTAGATTTTTAAGACGATGGAGGCCTGCTTTCTTTTGTATGTAGCATAAAACGTCCAAATAGGAATTTGCATTTCTGTGTTGCCTAAAACGTTTTTTCTCCCTTTTTTACGTAAATACATATTTTTTTGTTTCCATTTACTAAGTTTTGTAATTAAAAAATATTGATTTTATCAACTCGGCTCTAACGTCAAAAATTACGATTAAATACTTGCCTCTTTTGATTGAGCCGGTTTCACACTGCTATGACATCTTCAGATTGGTACAAATGATATTTGTACAAGGGTTTTGATAACATATTTGTCAGGGGAAAAAATATTGTTTTTTCATAACATTGAATAAGTATAATAGAAACATGATAAAAGTTAGTAGATCGTAAAAAATCAATTTTCATAATTTTAGAGGCAGTTTAGAAAATTATTTGTGGGTTTATCGTACTTTTTTAAAAAATATATCACATTTGCTATTTAAGTATGATTACATAAATAAAAATGCAAAAATAAACATTAAAAAAAAAAAGTTTTTTCGGGTCGATATTTTAAATTCTGTATGGCAAATTTGTTTTCCAACGTAAATTTATCGTTTTTAATTTAATTTAAATCCACTATAATGCCTATTTTAATATTATAAAAAATAAATTAATTTTATATTTCATTACATTTTCAAAGAAAATGGGTTAAAACTTTTTTTATAAAACACCGTTATCCCCTAAATAATTGTTAAAGATGTATTAAAGATTATATTTCATAAGGTAAAACAAAAATAAATAAAAAAACTTCTCATCCGTACAAGATATTTACTAAACCTTTAATTAAAAAAATAGTTTGAATGGGTATTTTTACAATCCAAAATACAGTTTTGTATTAAACAGGCACCGCAGCCGTTCCCCTTAATAGTATTCATAATATTACGCGTATCCCGTTCTTAACCTTTCCCTAATGGTGCTAAAATAAAAACGCGCGTTCCGGTGTTGGGTAGTCAGTACACGATAAAAAATTAGCGATTCTAAATCGGTAAAATAAGAAAATTCATACCTATTCCCCTTAATTAATTATAATTGAGATTTTTTTACAGAAAACATTAAAAAACCATCTGGAAACGCTCACAGAACGGGCAAAGATCCACTCTGGTTGCAAGCTCGAGAGCTACTGCCGACTGAGAACATTGAGCTCCTCGCGCTTCCACAGTGTAGTATGCAAGAGTGAGATGCAAATATAGTGTCGCGCTTCCTGCACACTCTTCACGTATTGTCGAGACCCAAGGTCCAGGCACTCACAGCGCTATTTATACTCGAATTTGTTTCCGATGTTCACAAAATACCTCCGATATATTCTAATTATTATTTTTTTAATCAATGCGTAAATATGTAATGGAGGAATACCTAAAATCTTAATCTTGTATTTATTATATTTATAGAGATATTAATGGTTATTAGAAGATACCCATTATAGGGAAGGGAGGATTAAAGTGATGCATATCCCGCGGTCGTCAGCCCATTTTGTGCGGCCCACGAGCCTTTCATACGGCCCACTTGGCTAAATATATCAATAAGTTTGCGATGAAAACAATATTTTAATATTTCTATTATGTTTTGCAAAAAGGTTTAGAGGCAAACACTTGTATATCTTCAAAGGTTTGAATCGTTAATCTTTGAAATTTTTATTTTTTTATTTATTAGAAATACATGAAAATATTTACATAAAAACATCACAAATAATATATCAATGTATATACAATCGGCGTGTAAATATCCCTAATAAATGTGTTTACAACATGTGTGGTGTATGCAATAAAGTTCATGAATTATTTAGTTACAAATAACAATATTTAAATATATCATTGTGCAAAAACACGATAGCGTAATAATGATATTATTTGTTTGTAAAATGGCTAAAGAAAGGAAGATGATAAAATGTCAGAGGCAAAACAATATCACCAAAAAAGGTTCAACGATTTTAATTGCTGTAAATTAAATTTTATATAATGCCGAAAAAATACAAGAAACATTTATTTATTTTTATAAAAGTCGTGTAAACAAAGGACATTTTAAATTATTCAATTTTTAATTCATTTACCGTAAAATATTATATATTTTTTGAATTTATGTAATTTTAAGTTAAAAGTTGCGTTAGAAAATATTTTTTCGAAGCTAATAATGTATTTATAGTACCTCTCCATAAGTTTAGTCATCAGGGGAAAGTATCTGTGCAATAATACATCACGTGTTCAATAATTAAAGTTGATATTCCCTGCAGTGGATATTGATTTCACGTCCAATAATTACTCATTTTGGACAGTGTGATTCATTAATACACGTATGTATACAGAATATGAGTCTTCTATATTTATTATCCCGTAGTGCGATGAGGCTGAGGAAGATGTCACCCGAGTACAGGGGGTGCATTTATCCTTTGGCCAATAAACAGTTTAATTCTTTCGTTTTTTGATCACATTATGCAACTATCACGTACCTGTTATTTACTGTTATATCCTGTACGTCATTATTTATAACATTGAAATTTATATATTTATAGAGTTGACATTAGAGTATTATACATTCATTAAACATATTAATGTCCGGATTTGAAGCCGCAATATTATCGAATTTAAAATATACAAATTTAATCATTGAATAAGATAATATTAACCGACCCTAAGTGAAACAAAATACAAAAAATTAAAAGGTATCAGTCGCATCTGGGAAAAGAACCCAGGACCTCTGTCTTACCGGGAAAACCGCTCCACGAGTTGTTTGTTTTGTCGAGTTATGAATAACCTGGTAATATTTGAAAAACTCTTAATACTTTATTATAAGCGATAAATTTATGTTGGTTAATGTGTAACGATGTGCAATAATAAAACGTTTTTATTGTTAATACTATTGGTCAATAGTAAACATGTTTCAAACACAACTATGCCTTCTTCAGAGCAGTACAGCAACTAGGAAAAGTGCGCTTATGTCTAAAATACGAGTACATGGTTTGTTCCAAATACAACTAAAGTATAGTTCTTATACAACAGTGTTTGTTTAAACTGTCTCTTTAGATATTGCCATCAGTACTAGGTGATTTTCGTAATATCAGATATTATTTCTCTGTTTAAAATCATGAACAACATGTATGACTCATCTTTAATTAATCGAAATTTAAGAGAAATATTGAAACCTTTGTCATCGATACTAATAGTATAGATGAGCCAATTGTATAATAAACACTGCAGACATAAGACTTAGATATATTTTGAATTCAATCACAACCTTCAGAAGAAACTTCTGCTTACATAATATGATTATGTCATTACTTAAACCACTTTATAAGTATTATATCATGTAGCTATGTATTAACTATATATTTCCCGAAGGAAGCAATCACTCTGTGACTTGACATTATAATTTTAATGAAAAATGTTTTTGTTTTAAGCCATTTTATTTTATTTATATATATTTCTGAAATACATATGATGGATGAGAAATTCCTATCAATAGTTTATACACATACATTTTTATTTGTATAAAAATCCTATGATTTAAAATTTTTAAAGGATTTATGTTCATGGTAGTGCTCGTGAAATTAATTGAATTCTTGAAATTAATGTATAACAAACCATAACAGTGCTCCCAGTAGCGTTTTAGAGAAGAACCTGGAAGACCCATTTGTAGTTTACCAAGAAGGTTCACCAGTAGCATTTAGAATAGGAGGTGGGTAGTATTCATGTATATATCTCATCAATCACCAGAAATATGTATAAATAAAATAAAGTGGCTTAAAACAAAAACATTTTTCTTTTAAATTATATATTTCCCGCTACCTATTCTGCATCTTTTAATAGAATACTTTCATAATATACGGCCAGTGCTAATCTTGCGTCCGATGTCCGATGTACGGACGCAAGATAGATATAATATGATGTTAATTTATCCTTTCTTCACCCCCCATATAGTCTAAAAACGCAAGTAAACCAGACGCAGTTTTGGTACTAAAATGAAATCGAATATGTATACGTATAAATATTTAATATTGTTCTTTTTTGTATTATATAACTATTTGCAACTTACAGTGAATATTGAAATGAATTGTGTCCTCGCTTATAACTGGAATTATCACCACAACCATATTGAATACGTATTTAATCACCGTAATAATTATGTGAAAAAAAGTTATTTATTCGGCTATCATGAAGAAATTACACATCAAGATGGGATAAAGTCGAAAAATAACGAAACTTAATTCTGAAACACCATATTTTGAATGATATCGGTTCACTAGCTTTATCCCTCAAACCTCCCGATTCTCATCATGTGTGATGGGTGAAGGGAGGGGTGGTATTGTTTCTAGGAACCCGAGATAATTAATAATCTCAGATGATGTTATACGATAGGGCGCGCAATTAACAATGCCTGAGATAAATAAACAACACGCTACAGGGCGGGTGGGATGCTGCGAGGGGCGAGAGGGGTTGATCCGAATCATATTTAACAAGCCTGCAATCAAATATCGCATTCATTAGCGTTCAGTTAATTATTATGCCTGTGATGTCGTGTGACGTGGTGGTTGCCAATTTATACAGTTATAGTCGTAAATAACGATGAATTTTTTGATAAAAATACCTTTGTAACTATCTTCCAGTTGCTTATTTTCGACCGGACCGGTATCACCCTATCAGACTGGTACAATTAAAAGTAAATCTATGGTATATATATGGTACGTATATTAATTGACTGTACCAATCTGAAGATGTCCTTAATAGGGTGAAACCGGTCCAGGCGAAAATTAACAAGTAGAAGATAGTTACAAAGTTTTTTTCATCACAAATTTCACATTGAAATGGAATTCCAATATGAATTGACAGTATAAAAATTGGAAATAATTTCTAATAACGTATGTTTTTAGCGAAATTGATTTGAAACGCCGCACCTCGTGGTTTCGAAACTTACGTTACTGGGCGAGTATTCCCTTTGGAAATGACCATATTTATGTGGTTTTTATTGAATCACAACGGCTTTCTTCTGTCAAACCTGACTTTAAAGCATAATATATGTTGTTGATCTATTTTTATTTAATCGTTCATGATTGCAAGTATTTATTTGCTGTCATTTCAAAGACCAACATCTAGAAAAAAATTGCTTTAACCGTGGTTAGCGACCCGATCTGAAGAGCCAGGTAGTTCCCAACGTTCCTCTTTCCGATTTTTGGCGAGGTCGTAATCCTACTGGCATCGGGCAATTATTTAAAATCATTAAACAATTTACTTTGCATGATTGAAATGAAAATAAGCAATTTTTTAAAGTTAATTCTACACAGGAGGCTCCGAGGAAAATAGTTTCCCTCTAGCCTTATGTCATCTTATGGGTGCCTTTTTAAGGAAAAGAAGTTCTGTGAAGGAAAAATAAATGAGGGGTGGATAGGAATCTCTGAGTTCGTGTGTCCAGGAGTGACGGATGTGTAAATCCATCCCTCCCACTGTGGTGCAAGGATCGAAAGTCCGGCTCGAGAGGTCAAGGGGTCTTTCTCAACCCGCCTCTCTCGATCCGAGCCACCACGCAGCTGATGGGCAGACGCATCAGCCGCCATGACCTGGAACCCCTGCTGGGTCACCAAACATAGCAAACCATTTGGTGTTGGTTATCTAATGAATGGTTTCCTGGGTGGCGGTACCCATACTGCCTCTCAACTTTCAATAGGTTATTAATTGTTTTTGTGTTTAATTCGATGAACATGTAGTAATAAATGTGGATTAACCGCAGTTTGAAAATGGCACTGAATGCCGAAACAGCTGTCACAACAATAAAAACTAAAAATACTTTCAGAACTTATCAATAGGTTATAATTACAAACTCCACAACATATTGTAAGAAGTTCTGGATCCATAAAATTAGACCACAAATAAAAAGAACCCTATCTTAAGACACTGTCTTCACGCAACGATTGGGAATATGAAGAAACATTTAGGTATTAAAAGAAATAACAAGGTTTATTGAGTAAGGTAACGGCAAAATTCTATAATGTTTGAAATAAAAATAAGATTTTAATTT
Organism: Halesus radiatus; assembly: GCA_022606495.2. Lineage (NCBI taxonomy): Eukaryota > Metazoa > Arthropoda > Insecta > Trichoptera > Limnephilidae > Halesus > Halesus radiatus. The sequence goes on from JAHDVE020010947.1 coordinate 31,304, forward strand.
TATGGAAATATCCCCTCTATATATGTACCTCCGAGTAGCTACCTCCGAGCGTTTAACTGCTTTACGTTTTGCCGGCGACATCGACAAAGCCATCTGCCGTTTTTCAGCCGAACTAAGTTTCCGGAAAGACTTTCAGAAGTGACTGAAACGAAGATTTATAATTTATCATCGCACTAAGCGCGGCGTTCTTTCTTATTTCTTCTCGTCTGGCTGTTTACACTGTTTTCAAACAAAGTTTCGTCCTCCTGGGCGCGACGCAACACTGCTTTAATTTTCTGCTAATGGCGGGTCTCTTATGTGCTTCAAAAATAATTAACAACTGTTATCCTAGTCTTTGTCGGACAAATAACGTAAACGCTCACGTTAATTGAACTATGGTTAAACATTCATCGTCCTAAAACAATTATTATTTTAAACTACAACTTCTATGCGGCGGACTCTAGTCTTTTTGTGTAATTATTATTTTTTAATCTTCGGGGACAAAGCGGGACTATGGGATATCCAATTTGGTAGAATTTTATTAAGCTAAAAGAAATGAGACGGGGAAGAAGATGTAGTAGAGGAAATATTGAAAACACTCAACTATTCAGATCCAGTAACTAAAGCCATTTCAGCAACATGCAATGTGTCGATACTGAATAACTCTCGCTAAGGCAGTACTCTGTTTCCAGATTTAAAAGTTTACGTTCCTTTATCGCTTCATAATTTTCCCAACACATTTTTTTCTTCATATTGTTATCTTTAACTATGCTTATACCTGCTATATTTTAATTTAAATCGACTTTACGTGCTTCCAAATAAACAACCAAAAAACTTGACCTAATTTGTAATTCTTAAACAAAACCATTTACAATGTGACCTAAGAACACATTTTTTCGAATATTATAAAACATTACCCATGAATAAATAAATAAATTAATTAATAAATATTTCCACACCGCATAAAATTGGTGTTATTAACTCTAGAAAAAAACCGCTGATTTCGAACTATGGTAAATATTCTATGTATTTTTCTACTTAAAATAATTAAAACAACTCATTTTGGTCAAGCCATTTTCGAACCCGCAACCTCCGGATGAATAGACGGGCTTTACAAAGTTTTCGTGATCTGAAAATTTAGGTTTTTAAAACCTTTATTTACCAATCTGCTTTATTTTCAAAGCTTCATTGAACCCATCAATGTTCACAGATGGGGATGTCATAGTTCCATTGCATTCGGGAAGCTAGAACTGTCGTGTGATATAACATAAATTAGAAAGTGTTTGACTTCGCAAGGAGCTGGAGATCATAAAAAGATAAGTTAGTTATCCCGAAAATATTCAGAACTATTGGAAGTGTATGGTTGCCTAATATCCATGAAAATCCAATATTCAATATCCAGTACACATATCATATAACTAATGTATTGAACTTCGATCTAAACCGCTCGCAAGTCGCACTGCAGATTTATGCATCGGTTCGATTACGGGGGAATGTGCGCTGTGCAGTTGGGGCGGCACTCCATCATACGGTGCAGGGAGTCTTGTGGGTGGGGCGAGGGGGTGGAGGATTCGGTGAGTGGGGAGGGAGAGCGAATGTAAAGGTTACGAAAACCGGATATTGCATCCCCCGAACGGTTTGCGAGAATTCTGGAAGATATTTAACGTTACAGGCTGGGCTGGTTTCTGCAATTATTTAACTGAATAACCAGAATGACAAGCGTGAGCAGACAATATGATACACCACACAATAACTGCAATAAAAGATTTACGCAATTTACACTGATTTCTAAAAATCTTTTCATTCAGTTAACCACTCCATCCTACAAAATAAGTTTGATCGAATAGGAAAACGTGGAGACCTATTTCGTTGCTTGAAATCTTATTTGCATAACAGAATACAAGTCGGGCTTTTAATGTATATTAATCAATCCCTGAAGTTTTGAAATTCTGTGGTACTACACGGATCAAATTTTGGCCCCTTGCTTTTTCTAATATTCATATATAACCCTGATTCAAAATTAAAGTGTGAATATGCTTTTACATACACAAAAACTGGTTTTTTATGACTGGATTGTTCTCACGTAAATTAGAACATCTGTAAAAAAACCCAGAACAAATAAATGAACTCTCTCCCGATTCATAATCCTCGCAGCATTAATGTTTTTGTACTATTTCTACTTCACACACCACTCCTTATATATTTTTGAGTACTGAAAATGACTTCCCGGGGTGTCATCTACACATTTTTTTGCTCACTTACGCATCACATTCACAACACATTTTTCTATGCCCTTTTGTTACACATAGCGCACTTGAAGTGAAATAAAGCGCACTTGAAGTGAAATAACACAAAACTGCGCTATATAAATGCTTTGTTATTATTATTATTATATCCAAGATATTTACGCGTCCCTTCTTTAGCTTGTTCATTACGCTTACATTGGTTTACCATTACTTTTCATTTTTTAATGGTAATCCGAACGTTTTTAATATGTATCTCTTTCAGAAATTTCATTTTCACTACGGTCAATGTACTTTGGTCCTTATTCTTAAACATAAGAGTTGGTATTAGAACCTCGCTGTGAACTACTAGCCCTCCTTTGTTTGACAACTTTCCATTATACATTCAGCTTTCCATTAACTGAATTTCCCGTATTCACCCTTATGTCTAATGTTCTTATTAGTCTAGTCGGTATTCGCGAACATTCTTCCCGAGTACACAAACTTAGCTACTTGCTCCATGGATTCACAGTTCATATCTATGTTGCCGTGGTAAGTAAAAATACAGTAGTTACCATGAGAGTCATTCCCCAGAATGAAAGGTCGAGGTTTACTTAATCTATCAGCACATTTACAATTGGCCGAATGTACTGTTTTTTGCCGAAACATCAGACACTTGTTTTATATTATAATTAGAATAAAGTTTGTAAATAATCATATTTTCTGATGAAAACCTGAATTTTTCTGTTGTTAATACCAATGGCGAATGATTATCACGCAATTGTGGTAAGTTTAAAAGATGTATAATATTTTATAATTTAAAAAAATAAAACAATAACTTTGTTTAAATTACTTTTATTTGTTATATACTTTTGCCGACCGGGTTTCGCCACTACCGCAGCTTCTTCACGGCAGTAATTTACTAAACTATGAACTAAGATACACATTTGTTATAGATTGATATAAACGGTCGAGTGAAGGGCCAAGGGTAGGGGGGGAGCAGGTATCGGACCAGGAAGGGCGTGTACCTTTTTTTATTAGGAATATTTTATTACAAGTTTAAAAAGCTATTTACTTCTTTGCATCTTTATTTTGTGCACAAAACAGGTTTTAGAAAAACAGATACACGAAAAATGCAATGAGAAAACTACACCAAAACGCCAAAAATATAGGTTATAATTTCGCCGCCATAGAGTGAAAGACAGTGCGGTGGAAGAATGTATTTCAAGATGGTAGATAAAAATGCGACATGTTTCTAAATGTATGTATAAACGCAGTAATTTCAATGCAGGAACTGTTTTTTAGTTACAGAAACAGAAATACTGCGTTTTTATTTACCAAAAGCGATGAAATTACGAAAACATTAAAAACAGTATAATATTTTTTCAATACGAAAACGAGTGAAAAATATAAAATTATGTTCAATACTTAATAACTTCCCACATTCAACAAATTTTTACTAATTTTGGTAAATACTGTGTTCTTACTTACCGTGGCAGAATATTATAATACACGTTATTTTTGCAGCCTCTACTACCTTGCATATGAACTATAATACGTTTTAAAATAATATTTCCCACAAAAGTGTTCCAACAATATAATGATTCGTTCCTGAAATAATTTATTTAGCATTGGGTTATTTAGAGAATTAGGGGTCTTTTTCGTGTGGCAGTTACAACGGATAGAGATAGATTTGTCCTCGGGGGTCCTTTGTCCATTTTAACTAGGGCCCTTTAGCGTCTTCTATAACAAATCAATTTCCCTCTCACTGACGACTAACTTGAATGGCTCAGGAAATTCGAATCCGTAACAGTTGTAATAACATTTGAAGGTGTCATGTCGTTTTTAAAAGTGAGTACCACAGTACTCCCTGCTAACCGGAGCCAGTGAGGCTATAGCATCCCCAATTGGGGTATTTTTCAAGGCTTAAGGGTATTGGGAGGGAAAAAATATAGTGAAGAGGAAGTTGAAAAATTACCTGGCAATTAGAGAGTACACATAGCTTAATCCCTTTCAAACAACATATCGGTTCTGAACTGCTATTTATCACTAGAGTGGTAGTAAAAGTATCTTGAACCCTGGTACAATGCGCAAATGATCCACTCTAAGATTGGTATTTAACCTTCCTGTGACTGAAGATGTACCTGGGTACCTTTTCAGTTTTAAACTTTGATTATTTTTATTTTCAAGTAAGTCTAATCGGCTAAAATAGTGGAAAAAAATTTAAAATTACCTTCGTATGTGCGGAAGGTGCTATGTGGGCACTTTTCGCCCACATAGCACCTTCCGATGACTGAAGGGGTACCCGGGTGCCTTCATATGCTTTTTATTGAATTCTTTACAAGATGAAATAAAAAAGAATAATATTTTACCTTTATTCGATAAATATGAACATTATAGTGACACAATGAATGCATGAAATAATTATTTGGAAGTTGTTTGTAATCATAGCACGTTGGTTCGCTGTTGTTCAGTGCAGACTAGTTTCATACAAAAAGAACATGCTTTTAGAGTGTATAGCTGTTTATTTTTCTAGTTTTTTTCAAATATAACATCTACCAAAAACAGCAATGCGTTCTGTTGAATCCATCCTTGGTTGATCAAATGGGCCAACAGCCTACAGATGGCGGGGGAATTTCAAAGCTAAAGCCCTCTTCCATAGCGGTTTAAATAAAAAAAAATCCAACTCAAAGGGAATTGTGGGAAAGAGGAAAAAAAAAATATTCTAAATACAAGAGTACATAACATTTTTCATTTAAAGTAAAATAAAATTAAAACGTAACATGAACATGCTTCAAAACACGGAGAGGCACCCGGGTACCTCTTCAGTAATATGAAGGTGTAATTGTCAATAGCACAGGGAAAATAATACATAGAGCTGCCCTAACACGCAAAGGGAAGAAAACAAAATAAGTGGAGCGGGGGCCGAGCTAGGCGTGCCGTCATTTTTAGTACAACTATTATTTGCTATAAGTACAAAGGTTCGGTTTGTTTACAAAAACAAAATATACTGTTTAACATTTTTTTATAAATGCTTTGTAATTTGCTTACCGCAGTCAAAACCGGCAGTGAAATAAGTTGGTGCCAAAATGAGCGTTACGTGACCCTTGCCTCCTGCTATCGAAATCGTACTTAGGGCAAGTCTGCGACGGTAAAATAGTATGATGTGTGAAAAAAAACTTTGTTTCAGACTTTTCCTAGGTTTTTAATTCGTAAATTCAACGCTAGTTGCCACGGATCTAAATATCCCTTTTCGTAGTATATTATTACTTTATTTTACATCTACTTTATTTTAACATTCCATTATGTTTTAAATCATACATACCTGCCTTGATTATAATTACTAATACCGAGCTAGTTATACATAACGTTATGTAATTACATAAACACCGTGGGGTTATTAAATTCGTTATTATTATATTCTTGTAATCCGAAAATAGAATCCGAAATGTTGGAACTGAGATTTGGCTTTGGTTTGCTTCTAAATAATTAAGTAAAGGGTTGAAATATCCGGATTTAAGAAATAAATCAGCACTTCGACATAATTATCTGATAAATTTACTGATTTAGAAACATTTTAGGCCAATGAGGAGAGGTCTAACGGCTATTTATACTAATAAGGAACTCCAGCCCATTTTTTTTATTTTTTATCAATAATGACGTACAAACTTAATTTGGTTTTTTTTTTCGAAAGTTAGTTTTCATAGTTAAAATAATTTCGAAAGTTTCAATTTTCCAAAGCCCGCCAAAAGGGACCAAATCTATGGCCGGTCGGTTTTGATCAGTTTTTAGGTTAGAATGTCAAATGTCAAAACAAGAATGAGCTTTACCGTACATAATTTTAAATTCTTTGCTATGAATAGCGTGAACGTTAAATTCTATTCGGTTGCAAAACCATATCTATACTCTTCCTTCGTGTCCATAATCCATGTCTCAATATTGCTTTTGAAGTCGGTTAATTTTGTAATGGTTTTTATTGCTAGAGGGAGGATGTTAAATACTTTTATGGAGAAATACCGTAAATTTCTTTGTGCAAAGGTTGTCTTAGTTGTAGGTTGGTGGAATGTAAGTTGTAATGAGGATCTTGTGAATCGACCCGAGTTTGTATGTGCAAAGTTATCCTGGTTTTTTAATGCGTAAATTAAAATATCCTTTGAATGTAATAGTTTCGGAGACATTAAATTCAGGGCATTAAAAACATAGTCTGTAGGAGACTATTACAAGCTCAAATAGGGTATATTGCGAGTTGTGAGGATTGTGGGTATGGGGAGGGGTAGGATGTCTGAAAGAGGACGGTAAGGATGTACCTGGCTCCCAGATCTGGTCAGCAAACATAGCTAAAGCCATTTCAAGTAACGTTTTGATTCTGAATGGTATTCGTTCACCAAGACGATACTGAGAGTATCAACTAGTGGTGGGCGAAGCGGCTCGGTTTAGTGAGCCGGATCACTAAATCAGCTCTTTGTAGTGTACCGGTTCGGTGAACCGGCTCGTTTGAACGACGGTTCGCGTCCCCCCGTACCATGCCCTCTCCCTCGCTCCCTTGGCCCTTCCAAAGACATCCTTAAGACGCTCTTACACGATACTTCTGGATTGTCTTTACAGAGAGCTGATTTAGTGATTCGGCTTACTAAATCGAGCCGCTTCGCCCACCACTAGTATCTACCACTCTGAAATGTGTCGCAAGTATACTATATATTATTGAATTTGAAATAAATGCGAAGTAGCTCAATTTAAATTTATTAAATATACATTTTGAATAAAAATATAGTTTTTGTTTGAATACTATTTTATTAAATATGTAAAATAACCGGTGTCGGTTCAGCTTGTACCTTCATCAAGGTTGTATAAATATATACTAAATTTAAGAAGGAAAAAATACAGAATTATATTAATGAAGTTCAAAATTTGATCAAAATATTATATTAAATTAAAAATAATTGAGTGCAACACGAAACCGAAAAAAACACAGAAAATAAAAAAAAATCAGTCGCATCTTAGACTCGTGTTTTATTTAGGACATGTTAATATTAGCTTCGTCAATAATTAAATATTACAATGAGGTTTACAAACTTCAATAAGTTATTAAAAATAAAATTGAGCAATTACTTTGTTTAAAACCACTGTATTATTATATCTGCGTATTAAATACAGTGGTTTTAAACAAATTAATTATTTTAATGAAGGAAGCAATCACTTTGTGGCTTGACATTATAATTTAAATGAAAAATGTTTTTGTTTCAAGCCACTTTATTTTTAAATATATTTCTGCATTCGACCGGTTTCGGTTGGACTCAACCTTCTTCAGGAATGAACACATATAAACTGAATCTAAACTAAATCAGTTTATATGTGTACATTCCTGAAGAAGGTTGAATCCAACCGAAACCGGTCAATGCAGAAAATGAAGTGGCTTAAAACAAAAACATTTTTCATTTAAAAAGTAATTATTATTGATTTAATAAACATGACTCCACAAAGTTACTTACATAATATGAAGAAAGAAAACTAAAAATAATGTTATGTCATTAAAATTGTAATTTCTTAATGTCCGCGGTCAAAGGAGAAAAAATAATTTCAGAAAAAAATCTTCTGTCCTCCTTGTTGGTGTATTAATGTTAACTTGTGATAATATACATATTATATTAAGGGCGAGTACTGATTTTATTTTTAAATAAGTAAATGCTCCCAACTTGAAAAAGATATATTCAAAAAATATCCTACGTCAATTTAAAAATCTCCGTATGTTTGATGAAAGAACAAGCACTAGAGCCCTAACACATTCACATCTAAAATCTTTTAATATTCCAGTTTGTTAAACCTCTTATGGATAAAGAAATTTTAAATACAATGCTATTCGTTTATGTATTTATTTTATTTATTTTTTTAATATATTTTTGTAGAAATAAAGATTCTTTAGAAATATTTATGTTGTAAGTTTGTTACATATGTGTAAGACACTCTCAGTATCGCCCTGGTGAAAGACCACCATTCAGAATTGAAACGTTACTTGAAATGGCTTTTAGCCGTGTTTGGTGACCAGATCTGAATAGCCAGGTATTTTCCCCACCTTCCTCTTCCCCTTCTCCTTCTTCCCCAATAACTTCAGCCTCACAACGTTCCCCAATCGGGGATGCCATAGTCTCAGCAGTTGGAACTGTTGGTTGGGAGCAGTTGGCACTCCTGTGCGGTATTCATATAAAAAATATATATATATATTTTTTTTTATGTATATAAATAAATGTATATAAATATATATATATATATTTTTTATATATATTTTTGTTTTATATACATACGTATTTCGTAACCTTGTCTGTCAATTTTGAGTGTTGAATAACAAGCTCCAGATCGACAAATTACAAAAAAAGTAGTTTATCGGGACTTTTTGCAATGTATTTTTTTCTTTTGTAAAAATGTAAAAAAAAGAAATAGCTATTCAATTCCCTATCTAGTGACATCAGAAATACGCAAAACAAAAGTTCCTTTAAAAGTAAGATCCGATAAACCTACCAGATTCTAAATTCTTTCATGCCATTAAATTAGAATACTTTTGAAAAAAAATAAATTATTAAATTGTAATCTATTAATGCATCTGTCATGTAAATATCCTAGCTCAACAATCACCCCTGTAAATTGTCATCTCAATACAGGCGTTTCACACCTAGTGAGATGGCCAATACGTCAGCCGATAATAAATGTTCATACATATGTGTAATAAATAAACAATAAAAAAAATAAAAATACTATACAGTATTGTTTTAAAGAGAACAATATAATTAGGTCGTCTCAAAGTGGCCTAACCACAGTTTTAAAATGGCGTTGAACGCCGAAACAGCTATCACAATAATAAAAAATTAGTTGAAGAACTAATTAATTTCATTCTAAATAAAAATAAAACTTAACTGGAGTTCTACGAAATAAACAACAAAAACAATTAATAATGTGATAAAATATTTGGTGTATTGATTGACGCATGTACAATTTTGTGTAAAAGCATTAAAAAGATATCGTCTATAATTTTTCAGTGGACATGATGACATGGGTATCGTACTAATTGATAGTTGATACTTATACAACACACAATACAAACATTATATTATTATTGTAAGGAATATCACTTCAGCTCTATGAATTTATTGAATAGAATCCGTATATAGATCAGTGCTCACATCGCATTCCATTTTCACATATCTTATTACGACTTCCTGCTCCCCTGGTACGCCGGTCGGGTGAGCGAGAAATTATTCGTCTCCTCGTTTGGCATTTAAATTAAATTTACGTCCTTTGTCAATTTAATGGAGCGAGACCATTTGAATTGATAATATAATCAACTCGGTTACTTTAGCTGTTAACATCCACATAGATAATCATGTCTTTACTGCCTCTGTTTAAATATATACGAATTTTCTCTTGACGCTAAAAGTAAATTGATCGAATCTTTTTTTTTGTTTCGTACTGCGAAAATTAATTTTTTAAATAAATATTTGGACGGAGAACAGGATCGAAAGGTTGTATTTTTAATCAGAAAGCGTTCACATTTCAATCAATCGACAAAATTTGTTTTTATTTTCATTGGAAATCTTCAATGGATAACATTTTTTTAATGTTCAACACTAAAAAATATTAAAAACATATTTATATTAAGTAACACATTTTTTGGTAAAAATCATCAGTTTATTGTTAGACGTTATTTAAACAAAATAAAAATTACAACAAATTTACTCAATTATTTATCTCATTCTTACTTGTTTGTGTTCATAGGAAGATACATGACTGGTCCGTAGCTAAGTTGACACATGCGTCGGGTACCATCCATCTTCGGCTCAATTCCTTTACTGGATAACTCCTCAATCATTGCACAAGCAACACCTTTCGCTTATAAATATGGTAGTAGAAGATTTTCAAACATTGTTAGGTTATTCATAATCTGGAAATGATCGTCTTACTTTAGTAAAAACGTAATACGTACTTACAAAAATCTCACATTTTTAACTCTAATACGTTATTACTCGGCTTCACCCTAGTTTCAACACTGACACTTATTGTTGTGCAACTGAACACCACTTCTGTTAAAAGCAAAGGAAAAAAAATCTGGAAGAACTCGCGATGTTACGAAATCGCCGAACAAAATATCCAATTATTTATTAAAGACCTCAATAAAATTTACGTTTTCCATACTTAATCCATAGCATTGGTTTAGTTACTCGAGTAATAGGGCCCTACACCGCTCGTATTAAAATCATTACTCATAATAATATTTCCACTGAGAATAGCTTTACTAATGTTTAATGGGTAATGATTTTTTTAGTCTGGCATCACTTTGCTTCAAACCTCAAAAATGCAACCAATTTCGAAGATGGCGTCACGTTGCTAACTTCACGATAATTCAGATGTCATCATACTCACATTTTGAATATTTTGCGCGCACAATGCAGAATGGTGAAAACGTTATGATGTATTTATTAAATAAATACATATGTGAGAGTATGTTGCCTGTTGTATGCTGATGATGCGGTGCTGATTGCTAACGGTATGGAAGATCTACAGTCCCTCGTATCTAGGATGAACAAAGTCTGTATGGGGAATGAGCTAATGATGAACACTCGTAAGTCTAAAGTCATGGTGTTTGAAAGTATGGTTGAGGGTGATGAATACTTGGAGCAGGTCGATGAGTTTGTATATTTGGGAAGTATGTTTACGAGAGATGGAAAGACTGATAGGGATATGGAAAGAAGGGTGAAAGCAGGAAACATTAAAAGAGGACTGAACGCGGTTGGCGCTAACAAAAAATTATCCAAAGAAGCGAAGTTAGCAGTCCACAATTGAGTGCTGATACCAACCCTGATGTATGGCGGTGAGGCATGGAACTGGCGGAGGAAGAATGAAAGTAGACTAAATGCTGTTAAAATGAGATCTCTGAAGCGAATGTGTGGAAAACTATGTACGATCGTGTGAAAAATGTTGAAATTCGCAAATAATGCAAGACTGATGTAAGCATAATGTGTAAGATTAAGAAATGGTTTGGGCATGTAGAGCGAATAAACGAAGAAAGGAGTATAAGGATAATATATTACGCGAATGTGAATGGAAGAGGAAGTCCGGGACGCCAATTAAATACTCTAGTCGGAATCAGAATAACAGAAGAGAATATATGAATGTGAATGAAGCAAGTAGTGTACGACAAGATCGAATTGTATGTCGGTCTGTCTTCGCTGCCTACTCCTGCGTTAAAATGACGTGATGGTTAGTTAATAAGTTATTTAGTTACATAGGTAGATTACTTAATATTGAGGTTTCACTTTACAAACTTGGACATTATTATTATTTAAGGAGTAATACTCATCGACTAATAATTCCAAAATCCTGCTTAAATGTAACAACACCAGGACTGAGCATTACAAACACTCGCTTGTACCTAGATTACATGAAGTTAGTAATAGATACGCAGTTGTAGCGGATCTGTTTAACTGCACGGAAGGTAAGTACAATAAGTCTATACTATCATATCTTTTCAAACAATATTAATATAAATTAAGTTTAGTATATGTTTTTTTTTATGTTCGCATATCTTTTACTTCTATTTCTTTTACGAACTTTTACTCTTAATATACTCCCTGATGCCATTGTACTACCTAATGACACATTTAATAGTTAGATTTTTTTAATTATTCGTGCTACATTCTTATGCCTGTAGTTAACCGTGACACGTAATTATTGTTAATGGTATATTTATACCGTTGATATTAAATAAATAAATAATTTTACAAATCGATGGTAATTAACATATCCCTTCTTATTGATTCGTAATTCGTTTGAATATTCGGAACATGGCGCGTCGTTTGCTGACTGAGCCCGTGTGTGGATTATAATAACATTATAATAACCCGCGTCTACTAATTCCAAATATGGAAAGCCGGTTTGGCTATCGCTTGTTGTCGATTTATTTCACGGATATATGAACAATTTCGTATGGCTGAAAGAGCTCGCAGATCCGTTGATATTTTTCTACCCCGTCTAATGTCATTGACTCCATCTGTTTCTGTGTGCATCCAAATTTTGACTGTATTAAATAGATAATTCATTTCATATTTCGATTTAAAATCTATCTCCAATAGTGCTGCAAATGAATATCACTTTTTTTTAATTTTCCTTGAGCAAAGTGGAATTAACAGATCGATATTTGTCAAAAGTCGCGAAAAAACGTCAACAAGATTGGCTACTTCGATGCCATATAATTTTACTGTAATTTTGTTTAACTATAACTAAAATACGTGCATAATAAAGTGTACAGTGGTTTATAAAGTAGATATATAAAAAAGGAAAATAGAAAATAATATAATAACAGTAGGTAATATGTAAAGAACAGAAACGCATAGTTATAAGTTGAAGTTTGACATAACCCGGCTCACTAGGCTGGCCTGTATTGTGGCAGTAATAATGAATATTATTTTGTAATTTTATAATACCTAAGAATATATAGTTTGTTAACATACGGATTTGACCGGGGAAATGCGGGAATGCGGGAGAAGGAGAGGAGGAAGGTTGGGTAGGTGCATTTACGGGAGACAGTGTGTGTGGAGGCTTACCCGGTGAGGGGTTTCTTCCAGGGAGCTCGGCTCAGGACCTTCGAGTAGCTCAGTATCGGCAGGCCTCGGAGCTCTTCTGCAGGATCGTGAGCCGACAGGCGGTCTTATAGTTGGGAATCAGACTCAATACTTTATCAAATGAAACACTCAAATGCTTTCAATCTCAGTAGTTTACTTGGAGAAAGGTACAGACATAGTAAATTTACTCAAGGGGAACAGGCTAACCTAAATCTCACAATAATGTTACGGGTAAACTCTCTCTCTGGAAATTCTCTACAACGGGCATGGTTAAATGTGATTTGAATAGAATACAACACAACGGAAGGGGAAAAGCAAGAGACAGCTCACGGTTTGTTGTGTAGAGGCGAGGAGTGTTCGGTGAAGGCGATTGCCGGTAGCGTGGCCGGAAGGGAATTCATCTTCAGACGTTAGGCGGGTTCCGGGCGACGTCTCATGTTTCAAGGGCAGGTCCGCGGGGAGGATGCTTCCAAGGCCAGGTCCACGCGGTGAATGCTGCGTCCAA
>JAHDVE020010948.1:0-43455 GCA_022606495.2 Halesus radiatus
TGGTTTGGACATGTAGAGCGAATGAACGAAGAGAGGAGTGTAAGGAGAATATATGACCCGAATGTGAATGGAAGAAGAAACCGGTGATGCTCGAGGAAGACATTATATGATCAAGTGAATCAAATATCGAGTCGGGCCATGTCAGAATTCGGAATAACAGAGGAGAATGTATGAGGCGTTGTATGAATGTGAATGAAGCAAGAAGTATGCCAAGATCGAGTTTTTTTGGCGGTCCGTCGTCTCTGCCTACCACTGCGGGGAAACGGCGTGATGGTTAGTTAGTTAGTTAAATTTGAATTTATATATATCGTGTTAGGGGAGGAAAAAAAGGGGGAAAAGAGGAGAAGGTCGGAAAGGACGAAAAACCCCACGATGAAAGCCGGTGTTAGGGGCGCTGAAAGGAGGGAAGTGGGGAAAAGAGAGTTGGTGTAAAGAAAAGCAGTGCAACTCACCCTGAGATCGTATTCAGGACTGGTTCCCGCTCCATCATGGCTTAGCTCAGCATTGGTACAACATATAGATTCCTTTTCTCAAGGTCAAATGGGTCGGCCGTGGCCTTTGAATTGGAGGGAGGCATCTACTCTACATTAATTGACGAGATGACGTGCCTTCAACTCAGAATTTATTGTAACAGAACATGGTCATACAAGTTATATGCAGGTTTCGCCAAGAAGTTGGCATCTACACTGTTCTAGACTAACCTCTCTCTCTGAAGGAGCTCTAACCGGGCAAGTTAATGGGGCAAGACACACAAGTACAGCACATAATAAGAAGGAAGTTGATAGCGGCTTATATGAATAGCTGATAGTCAAACGACGCCGTCGCCAAGGCGGAGTCTACGTGGTCAGCGTCCAAAGTACACAGGTATTAATCATTCTCACACTGAGTTTAACAGTTAAAAGGACACCATACTAGGTGTTTACAAGAGTAGTATGGTAACTATCTGCTATAGGCCTCAAGCCCGCGTGCAGTTGATGTTTTCATGCGTGGAATCGAATGATGCAATAATTGAACCGGCTGCGTGCTCCAAGGAAGCACGCAGTTGATTGCTTGGAGGTCGGGAATGGAATGCGTAATGGCGGGTGGCGGGCTCACCAAGGTCGGGCTTAGGTCAAGCCGTTTCACGCGGTCGGAAATTATCTGTTCCGCAAGACTTCATTGGTTGATTAACAAAGATGGCTGGCGGAAGCTCACCGGATTGGTTGATTATGGCAATTTTCCGGCGAGATGTAGTGTCATTGGCTGCGGTGTGATGTTTTGCAAACGAGAGGCTAGAAGTATTCTAAGATCTTTTATTCGTTATGTAACAATCGTTAAGATACTTATTCAGACATCGTAGTACATAAAGCACCTGCATCCTCCTAAATGCATTTTACAAAACGATTACATTAAATTTATTTTTAAAATGTTTAATATGATATTAATTGATTCCGCAAAAAAAACATATGTGGGAGATTAACTCCCATTTCAACCATTCAAATACGCCATAAAAACGATGTTTTTTCTCAAGTATTGCAGTTTTCATGTTTTTTTTCAGAATTGTTTTCAACCATAAGTTTTCATTCTTTTGATGGGATTTGAAGGGTAGAATAACTCAGACCTAACCATTCTATATCTTTACGATATCAATTAAAAACATATCAATAAATCACAACGACATTTGGACATATTACAAATATGATGACCCTGTAAATCAAAGTATGCATCGACACATTTTTTAAAAGTGATATAACGTCATTAAAAGTATGAAAAAAAAACTATCCCGATAACCTGCATCTAACCTAATTAGCATTTTTTTTAAAATAATTTTTTAAGTTTTATTATTTTTGAAGAAAAATATTAGGTAATTAGTTTAGGTTAGATAAGGCTGTCGGGCTACAATAAAAAAATTCTTTGGTGTATTGATTTATCATGGAATCTAAAAATATATTGATATTTAGGCTGACTTATTTCTGTGATCACACCGCATATCATAGATTTTCAAGACACCATTAAATAAAGTTAACGGAACCATTTTTCCGGCATTAGCTTCTAAATTAACCCGTTTTTTCACCCCACATGGTGTTCTTCTAGTCGGTATCTAAAATCGACGGTTTTATCTCGTCGTTTTAAATCCCCGGCGGGCTCATATAATTATCCATTTCCCTAAAATCACCCTATTACGTGATCCCTTACAAAGCTGAAATTGAAGGTAGGCTCCGGTCCTAATCCCTAATGATACCATCGGTTATAAGCGATGATAATAATGGCCATTTATTTAAATAAGTAGATTTGGAATTGCCCCGACTCCATCCCGCGCCTGATTCGGCAAGTTTTTGAAAACATGTTATAAGGTAGACTTAAAAATTTTAACTCGGAACAAATTGTTCTGATATCTGGAAGAAAGAAAAACTCTGTCTAGAATCCTATGTCGACGCAGCTGTTTTCAGCGCTCAACTTTATATATGTAGAGCGAATGAATGAAGAAAGGAGTGTAAGGAGAATATATGACGCGAATGTGAATGGAAGAAGAAGCCGGGGTTGTCCAAGGAAGACGTGGCACGATCAAGTGAATCAAATACTTGAGTCGGGCCTGGTTTTTGGCCAGAAACTTTTCTGTGAGCATTCGCAATGATAAAATCAGATCCATGCACCCCCTTCCACTTGTGAATGCATCTTGCACATCTCATATTTTATCCTTTATTTTCATTTGTAACCATTTAATCAATATCCTACCATACAGCTTTCCAACTAAACTAACTAATGGCGCTGTGGTTTCCACATTTCATACATGACCCTTTACCTTTGTATAGTAATAATCACATCCCTTCTCCAATCTAATGGTGTGTAATCCACCTCTGAACACCGGTTAAAAGGTTTGCAAAACCATGTGAAAGTTATACGGCTTCAAAGTATTCAGCAGCAATACTGTCGTAACAGCCTTACCATTCTTCATACGTACAATCGATCTTTTTATTTCATCCATGCTGATTTTGGTAACTTTCACCCCATCATCGCTCATACCTGATTCGCCACTGGAATCACTATCACTCGGGTTGCTATCGAAGATTGTATTATATAGAATATTTTACATTATATAAAATATATTACATTATATAATAATGCAGTATATATTTGCGGTAAGTTTATTACTTTCAGTATCTCTCTTTGTGAAATACATGCATTTAGAATCGATACGTGGCTTGAGATGGCTTTAGCCATGTTTGGTGACCAGTTTCTAAATAGCCAGTTATTTTCCAATCTCCCCCATCTCTTTCTCCTCATTACTTACATCAGCATCACGATATATACAATACCCGATTGGGGATGTCATAGACCCACTGACCCCGGCCAGTTGTAACTCTTGTTGGTCATTCCCAAACAAAAAATATCTAGAATAATCACAATTTCCAAATATTGTGACGGCAATTTCAACTTTTAATAATAACCGCATATTATTTAAAAATCAAGAAAAAATAAGCCTCTGAACGTTATAAATGTTGGCAATATGAAGGAAATGCTGAGATGGTTTAAATGCTTTTACAACTCCTTAGCTAAGTCCATAAGAAATAATAAAAAAAAACACGAGCAATCATTATTACTACTGGTCCGAATCTCTCTCCAGAGAAATTTCTATTCCTGATTTATTATCTGCGAATATTTTCTGGCATCCAATCAGTTTATATAAATTACGTTCCATCTGCTCGAGACATGTTGTGTGTCTTGTATAACAAAGAATAATATTTATCCAAGAACAAAACCCACCCCTGGTACGTACAAGTATGTACTTAGGTACTAGGGCAGGACAAAGGGTAAATATTACAAGGAGACGTGGACCGAGTGTCTGCACGTTCAAATCGATGGATGTCTCTCCTTATTCATCAAATCAATAGATTAACGGAGATGTACATGAAATTATTTATTGGCTATAATTTTTTTAACCACAAAATATATTTTAACGTTAAATATTAATCGTAAAATTAAGGTTAATCTTGATTTGATTGGTGAATGAAATTATTATTTTTTCGTTGAAAAAAGAGATTATTAAAAAGAGAGATCTGAAAAGTTGTTGGGAAAAGTGGTGTTATTTTTCGGTGAAAGTTGTGTTATTTTTGGGTGAAATTCGCGTTATTTTTGGAGAAATTCGCTTTCTTTTTGGGAAAATTAGGTTATTTTTTTGTGAGTTATATTATGTTGTGTTTTTTGAAATATAAACATATTTTGAAAATCGAACGAAGAATGATATTACGCTGGGTTTTCGACATGAAAATAGTTGCGTTCCATTTATGGCTATTCAAGATTTATTGTAAAAACGAAAGATAAAGATATATTAACTTCAATTTTTAGTTATTAATTATTTTTATTGAGATTTAAAAACCTCATTGTAATATTATTATTATTAATATTTAATCAGTGAAGAAAATAATATAAAAATAATATTAATATGAGAATAAAAATGGAAAATAACATTGACAAATCTTGAATTTGAGATACGATATCGATGAAGATGACATAAATTGAACTGGTCTCATTAGCTAAGTTGGTTGAGTGTTGCCCCCGGATAGGCAGAGGTCCTGGGTTCGAGTCCCAGATGCGACTGAAATCTTTTTATTTTCTGTCCCCTTTTCCGGTTTAGTCTTTCATTTAGGATATGTTAATATTATTTTCTTCAATGATTAAATATATTAACTTATTTAAAATACCAGAATATCGCATGAAAAATACGAAAAGTCGTGGTATTATTTTTTTTTTCTTATGTATATGTATAATTACTCTGTGGTGTCATTACAATAATAATAATAATTATTATTAATCACATACAGTGCGCCAGAATTTGGCAACCACCTCTGGTCGGGAGCCCCAAAATATCTGAAAAAAACTCGTTACTTTGTGCAGAAATGGGCGGTCCGATTGATAGATTCGTCATATTATAAACGGATAGCAATCTTTGGAGCACAGACTTCAGGTGGGAATGGTGTCCTTGTTCTACCGGTATTTTAATGGAAGATGCTTTGAGGAATTAGCGCCATTGATCCCTTCGGCACTACATTTGCACACGGTTGATATTTGTCACATGAGAACGGGTCGCTTCTACGACTTGTTCTTGTGTTCAATAGCTCGGCTGTGGCATGATCTGCCGGCCTCTGTGTTTCCTCCCTCCTACAATATGGGTCTCTTCAAGATCCAGGTTCACTCATTCCTGTCCTCTAAAATCCCTTCACAAAGGTGGAATAGGCCCAGAGGGAAATTATTTTTCTGAGGGACTCCTGTCCGAGGCGAGAGAAATTAAAAATATATTTACCTTCTATAATACAACTTATTAGAAAATATAATTGTAATAAAAACATATTGTTGAATGTGGTACTGATGACCACTAAGGCCTAGCGTATAAGAACATCGGCCACGAATCCAGAGCTCGTGGGTTCAAATCCCTATGTGGGAAAATAAATTTAAAATTTCGTAGCTATCTGTTATTTCACATTTAATTTGAAAAGTGATGAATAGGTACTCTCAGTATATGTAGTCGTGGTAAAAGGTCGCCATCCAGGAAAGAAACTGTTTTTGGTGACCAGATCTGAACAGCCAAGTTCTTCCACACCTTCCTTTTCCGGATCTCCTTCCCCTCTCGTTATCTTTCAGCCTCACAATACACCCAAATTGAAGATGTCATAGTTATAATGGCTGTGGGCAGTCGGTACTCCTTAGCGGTATTCAGACAAAAATGCCTTAATGACCCCCGTGCGTGTAAATATTATATGTTAAAGTAAATAAATAAAAAAACTTTCATGAAAACAATGGATAATTCTTAATTCTTTAATTAATTAACTCACTAAACATCACGTCGCTTTGAATTCCTGAGTTCTATTGTTCACATTATGTACGCATGGTTAGTCGTACTAATAATACATTAATATTGAAAAATGTTTAAACGTTTACCAGCAATTCTAAACGCTCCCACCCTGACGTTATATAAAACCTCATGGGACGACATGATGGAAGAGATTGAGGATGGACCACCAAACAACTCTGTCTTTGCACACACTCCTTGGTTTATTCACATTCATACATCGTCTTCACATACTCTTGTTATTTTAACCCTTGACATGGCCATGTATTTGATTGACTCGATCGTGCCATGTCTTCCTCGCGCGTCCCCGCCTTTTGCTTCCATTATTCATATTAGCGTCATACTCGGATATTCTTCGAATACTCCACTCTACATGCCCAAACCGTCTAACCGTCCCTTTCTTAATCTTACTCCTCACCCTCACATCAGCCTTACATTCTTTGCAAATCTCAACATTTTTAATAAAGTTATGCATGGTTTTACTACAAATACGTATCGGAATCTTATTTCTACAGCATTCAGTCGATTTATTTTTCCTCTTTTAGTTCCAGGTCTCACAGCCATACATAATACAATAATTAGTTAAGTTTTTAAACACTTGTAGGTACTTGTACGTTAGTTACTTTATAAATTATTTATTTCACGTCAATCTACATTTTCAAATTTTCCAATTCACCTCTTGTGTTCCTGGTAATATCTATCTTATTCAATATGATTTAATTACGACCTTCGCCAGGGCTGGAGGGAGGGGGGAAGGGGTGGGATCGAGATGTAATTCTGGGATATAGTCGTGCCAAACATTTCAAATTATTCCGAGGACAGTTTAATTTATGGTAATCCCCGGGATTAAGGCGTAAGATCGAGACTGAAACTGTAGCGGGACTTACACAGTTGGATATCGCCAGATCGTGTATTATTCATGCAGAGAACGTAATCTGACGATGAAAGTTAAATTAATATTTATTAATTAAAATAAAGTGTTTTCAAATTATCCTGTTGAAATAAAAAAAGTGTTTTATGTATGTATACATATATTTATTTTTTTAAAGACGTACAAACATTCCCGGCTTACGAATAACCTTACAATATCTGAAAATTTCCTGCTTCCATCACAGTAAGCGGAATATGTCGCTTCTGTTGTAATGGAGGACGTAGCTTGCCGAGGAATTGAACTCACGAAGCCTAGGTGGAACCCAAACGTGATGCCAACTCAGCCACTGACCGGACAAATGTATATTTAGCCCCATAGCGATCACATCAGTTCTGTCCAAGGTGATGGAACGTGTGATTAACGACAAACTGCTCACATACCTCGAGAAGAACAAAATCATTATCGACCTTCAATACGGATTCCGGCGGAACCGCTCGTGCGGTGATCTTCTTGCGTGTGTGATTCATATTTGGAGGCGGTGCCTGGTACGTCACGGTGAGACTCAAACGGTTGTACTGGACATTTCTAAGGCCTTTGACCGGGATTGCCACCGAGGACTTGTGAATAAACTGCCTACTTAAGGACTTCCCGTATCCTCGTGTACGTGGATTACCGACTTTTTGAGGGAGAGATCGATTCAGACGGTTGCTGATGGTTTCATCTCTTCCTCGCATTCAATGAACGCTGGCACCCAACATGGATCGGTTCAACAAACAACAACGCCAAACTCCAAAGGCTCGGAGAGCTTTGAAGCAAATAGTGGACGGTTACCTCGAGAATGTTTCCTCTTGGGGTAAGAATAACCTCATCGAATTTAATGTTTCAAATATCTAATCATGTCTGATTACGGCAAAAAGGGATTGAAATGACAATCTAGTCTCCTTTAATGAAAACAGTCTTCCCAATAAGCGCTCCATTGACATGCTTGGTGTAACCCTAAGTGACCAGCTCAGGTATGGTAGCTCCATCGAAGCCAGAGTAAAGTCAACCTCTCAGAAGCTGGGCGTACTATACATGGCCCACAAATCCTTTAATAGTACACAACTGCTGACCTTGTATAAATCACCCAGTGTAAAATTTTGCAGGCATCTCTGGTCGGGAGCCATAAAATATATGAAAAAACCCTTGACTCTGTGGAGAAACGGGCTGTCCGTTTGATAGATTCACCTATCTTAATAAACGGATTGCAATATTTGAAGCACATACGTCAGGTGGGAAGGGTGTCTCTGTTCTACCGATATTTCGATGGAAGATGCTCTCCGTCAAATGCGCGCCCAATATTTGTACCGGTTGACATTTGTCACGTGAGAACGGGCCGCTTCTACAACTTGTTCTTGTGTTCAACAGCTCGAGTGTATAGTGATTTGCTGGCCTCTGGGTTTCCTCTCTCCCACAACATGGGTCTTTCCAAGACCCAGGTTTACTCCTTCCTATCCTGTAAAAGACCCTTCACACAGCATCCCCGAAGATGACATATGCCTTGAGGGAAATTATTTCCCTCAGGGCTTCCTCTGTGGAGTTACTGCACAAAACTAATAATTGGTACCATTTTGCGAGCTCTGATTTTTTGAAATCCGAAAAACGGTTCAATTTGAAGTGTTAAGTGGCCATAAGGGATTTTTCATTAGATGACGTCACGTAGTTGTTAATCTCTTCCATCAAGTCGTCCCATGAGGTTTTATATAACGTCAGGGTGGGAGCGTTCAGAATTGCTGGTAAACGCTTAAACATTTTTCAAAATTAATGTGTTATTAGTACGACTATGCGTACATAATGTGAACAATAGAACTCAGGAATTCAAAGCGACGTTTATTGTTCTAACATTTGTCATGAACTTTCATATACCTACGGGAAAGTTATATTTATTTAGAAAATCATAATTGTATTCTTATTACTTACATAGGATTGTACTCCCCGACGTTATGATAACTCATTATTGTTGACAAAATAATATGAAGTGTCAAATAATGAAAAAAACCATATTTTCTGACAGGCATCGGAAACCGCAACGAAAATCGTTTTACTGCTAATCTTTTTCTTCTATTTTCTTCTTCTTTTACCTATATTTTTATAACTTCTCTATTATATAAAGAAGAGTGTCCCGGGCGGGCGGTGTGCGTTTGCTTTGTATATAATTCGACGGATTTATTATGAGCATGATGAAATTTTGCACCACCCTCACCTCCCATTTCTCACCCCTTAAAGCAGAACTTTTAAACTTCTTGATGAAATTTTGCACGTTGTCGTTCAAAATAAGAGGAAAATTACTGATATGGGGTAACACAACCACTCATAACCGTGGACAACGCCGGGTACTTCAGCTAGTAGGTAATATAAAAAAAAGATTTTAGATCGAAGGGTATTCCGCATACGCCCTATTCTGCTGAAATTGTTCAATAATATTGTCACTTAAATTTTTTTTTTAAATTTAAATACATATAAAATATTTATTAGTACAAATGCATTTTAATAGCTAATTACAAAAAAGTATAAATTTATTGAACAAAAAGTGCCCAACTTAATAGAGAAAGATTTCTCGTGTTTGGGTTGGGGAGCAGCGCCATCTAGCGACAGTAGTGGTAAGAAATAAAAGTACACCAAGAATGTAATATAGATAAAGTTTCTTGTTGTACACGATAGTTACTACAAAATAGAAGACTAAATGTACGTGATACTAGAAATGCAACAATAAGGCGCAAACAAGATATAAACATAGTACATTCATATTTCAAAAGGCCTGATATTTGATTATATTCATATTTGACTGAATATTTTTTCTTATGTATTTGTTATATTTGGACTATTTTACTGTAAAACACCCAGAGACCGTCAATACAAATTGTCAATAACTTCTTTCGGGCGGGACGAATGAGCTAAATAAGCGTTAACAAGTGTGGAGCAATAGTTGAACACTAATGGAGATGTCTGAATCTATGGTCATCCTAGATAATGCATGGTGTTAATTACAGTCACATTGAAAATTATTCCGCCATCCCAACATCACGGTAAAATCTTTATATAAAAGGCCATCATACAAAGGAGAAGAGATTGAATGGGATGAAAATATCAAGTCAACGGCTCAAAGAACATAAACTGTGAGCTGCTGACGTGATGTGGATTTTTTCAAATACCGTAGAAATATGACACCACCAAGCTCCTGACATTTCCTATACATTGAGATGGCAACATTCCATACTAGCGTCTCTAGTTGCCCGCGTTGGCGTAATTGGATTTTTCCATTTATTACTAGTAGATTTCTGTGAAGCATAAGATATATATATAAAATCAATGTAAATTTGTTGGTTTGTCCTCGATGTTCTCGAAAATCACTGCATCGGTTTCGCTGAAAATAGTACAGTTTGTTTTTATTAGTGCCGTGAAGGTTTAAAAAGTAGTGTGAATGAAATCCAATACGTAAAACTGTCGCCATAACGTTTTAAAATTAGTTTGAAAAACACTGAACCCGCCATGTTTTATTTAGGTTAGCCCATAGATATAACACTCTGGTTAGCCACAGATTGCATATTCAAAAGAAGTTTTTTTTGGGTAGAATATTTTCAAAATGGAAAACACGAGTAGGTACCTACTTAGAACTTTATGATTTAGATATATTTTGAAAAAATAAACGTTTGGAATGAAATAAAATATTCAACTGAATGTTTCTTTATTTGGAGATAGTTACTTTCGCTGTCAAATCAATTTTTGTACCCGAACAAGGCCGGGTACACACGAGCTAGTTCTTAATAAATTATAGAAATCGAAAAATATTATTATTACTATATCGGACCACTTGTCGTCTATATTGAATGTAAATAGGGGTGGGTCTCCCAGTCGGCGGGCTGCTAAGTATGTAAGACTCGGTCCGGAATTATCCAAAGTGTAGAAGAGGCGTTGTGTGAAGGAATTGCAGAGTCAAAGGCGGTTTAGAGATGTCCAGGTGGGAAGAAGAGGCGAGTAGAGCGGAGCAGTCGAGTGGGTGACTGAGTGAGAGTGACCAGCGGAACTATTGTCTATAGCGGAGTATTTATAGCACGCGATAGAACCGGGTGCATTTTTGTGGATGTTTGACCAATCACGTTCCGTCTTGTTGCTTGGACGGCGGAGAGGAGATACGACGTAAATATAGCGTTTCGTGCCCCGCCTCTGTCAGTCTAGCGAGTGAAGTGGAAGAGATGGCACGTAAATACGACGTAAAGTAGCGTCATCTTGGTCATATGATGAGATGCGCCGTTACGTTCAATACAGGTAACCTACAGTTGAGGTTTCCCACCACTTTCCCACCCCGGTATAAGTAACTTATGGTTACTCCTTCGTGCACGTCAAAGACTCTATTTTTTTGGTTCAACAAAGCTAATGTTATAAATGATTCTAAACCCTCAAATATCTCTGCATAGCATTCGCTTAGAAGAAGGTTAGTAAAATGTCACAGCCCAGAATGGTTAGTACATACGTACGGTTGACAAAAGTTGCTCTAGTAAGTATGATGGCTCTGCCCTACTTGTCCGTAGTCCGTAGATAAACATGGTGAGATGTGGATAAATACCAACATAAAACAGTAAAAAAGGAGAAACAAAATAGATCAAGTAAGAGCTCGTACTTAGGAGGAGCCGTTTCCAGGACACCCGGGCAGACCCTCCGAAGCAGTGCTAGGTAACCTACATATGATTTTACTCCCTTTTTTTCATAAATGAAAAAAAAATTAACGAGGCTATTAGGTTTGTACTGACATGACAGTTATAAGCCTCGCCGTACGACGCTCGCACTTGGTCTAGTGGTTTAGAAAGGAAAATAAAAACTTATTTAATATGTTAAATGTGAGAAATTTTGCTGTAACTTCTTATTTTTTGATTTCTTTTGACTTAAAATATTACAATTCTAAATTTTGTAATTCACAATACAATTTTTATTTATATGTATGTGTGCTTTAATGAGAATATTTATATATTTTTATCACTTTAAACACATATAAATAATATATATTAATAAAAAATATAAATAATATATATTTTTTTTCACCAATAAAATGTAGACATAATTTGTCTCGACGCCATCTATTGAGGGATTTAGCCGTTACAAGCCTTCCTCATACTAATAAAGTTGGTTGTTTACAGGTGAAATATAATAAAAAAACAGTAATTATTGAATGAAACACTAATATATATTGATTAACTTGGCGGGTTTGCGATAAGCCGACGTAGCTCAACGGTAGAGCATCTGACCGGACATCAGAAGGGTGCAGGTTCGAGTCCTGCCGGCGACATTTATCTTTTCTCGGAAGATTTTTTCAATTTGGATGAGTGTTTCAGGCTAATAATTATTCTTTATAAAAATAATTGTTACATATAAATAAAATTAAAAAACGACGTTTTAGAGTATTTGATTTTATCCACCTTCACCTGTTCCAGACTTCACATAGATTCATTCCGTCCACTATGTTACTTAGATTTGTTTATTAATACCGTTAATAGTAGATGTAGGAAGAGATGGATTATCAAATTAGAAGCGGGAAAAAACGCAAAAATGGCCTCGCGAACCCTTCTCTCGTGTCACACACCATTACCCGAGTATGGGCCATAAGTCCAAAATTTTCCACTTCGTTTTTCATGAATGTTGTTTGGAGAAATGGAAGCATTAACATTTATTGCATTCCTCGCGAGGCCTGGAGAGTTTACAGGCCTATCAAACAGAGTGTTTAAAGAGATTTAGGATAAAACGAATCTTAGTTGAAAGATTTAGATAGGTACAAAAACAAAATTTCGCTACAAAACTGTCTCATCGTCTTCTATCGATGTTGCGGCTATGTAACGTTGCGTTCTTCCAACCTCAACATCCTCCGTATAAACAAACACACACTAATCATTAACCAAAACAGTAAAAATACTTTCTTGATCTCAAACAGACGTGTTGTCATTTCATACTTCCCAAGAAGTTGAGGCGGCAGCCAGCGGGCTGCCGCTGACTCTTCACTGATGAGATACACCAAATATTCATATATGATAATACCTCCAGCTATTGACATTTATTTTAATACAATAGCAATACAGTCTGGAAGCCTATAGCCCGGGCCGCTAAAGTGGGTAGTATAGCATGTTGCTAGTATTTTGACAAAGTTACCCATGCACTACGACTGTATTGACATTATTTTCTTTGAAAATAAAATATTTATTATAATAATAATTATAATATATATATTTATGTATATATACATATATCATCACCAAAAAGGGGTAAAATCATATGTTGGTTAAATAATATTTCTTTTTTGAATTTTCGATTTCGATAATTTATTAAGAATATATTTCGTAGAATATCTATTAAAATGTATGGAAAAACCTGATTTCACAACTCGCGCCGCTACGAGCGCTGGTGTAGCATGATGCCTTCTCAACGTATGGTAAATGTCAGGAGCTGGGCGTATTATTATATTTCTACAGTGTTTGGATATACTTAATGTATCTGTAAGCCATTATGGAATCGAACTAAATGAAATCGTTCATCATATTACGCCCGCTGTGAGCAAAGGAGCTTGGGTAGATGAGGTATCACCGTGAAAACTTTACAGTATGAGGGCTGATAAATTATGCCAACTCAAGCATTATCAGTTGTGTTGTGTAAACGGTTTGCATCGTTATATACTTCTGTTTACTCCACTCGTGCTATTCTGTGCATCGATTTAATTTTGGTAATGGTATTGTCACGACATGTCCGTGAAGGTTTGACGTTCTAACGACCGGTACCTTGATACCTACTGAGTATACTTTCCACATGATGCAATTCAAGTCGAGAATATTTGGTCATACACGAAAAACGTAACTGTGGTGAAAAAAATTGCCTTGCTTACTAGAATAATTGATCGATACTTTCCGTACGAGCGTACCTCTATCCTCTCACCCTAATCGAACTAGATTGATCAATGTAACACAGCCTCCCAGTTCTTGCATCATCGGCAGATCTTGGCCGAGTGTGAATTCCTGAGCAACTCGGATGAGATGCCAGAGATTTGGGATTAGATGGAATGCTGATTATCATTTCATTAGATTACAGCGAAGTTTATTGGATTGGATGGGAGTCGCAAACAATTCGGGATGTTACTGAGGGTAAACTCGCCCCTACTGCGAACTTGGCGCTAATAATACAACGGTGGGTATAAATTATCTATGCATACGAGATTGTAGGTGGCTATGGTGGGTGATTTGTTCCATTTGCTGGAATTGTTGTCAAGTTATTATATAGAGCGTAATATCTTAGAATGTATACCCTTTTGATTCAGTTTTGACTTTTTCTCCATTTTACCCACTATGGGTTTTTTCAAATCTGCAATTGTACACCAATCTCATAAAAAAATAAGAAAATAAAACAAAAAATTATCAAAATTTGACCACACTTTAAACAGAGCGCCACCAAATTTGGTGCTAAAAAATCCACGAGTCTATATCTATACTGTCCGAGAGCGAGACCAAAATGAATTACATATGTCCGTTATGAATTCAGCGCCTATGGGGCTTACTGTCCTAAGGAATAGTTCATACATTGTCATTATCGGCGGAAACCGCACCGAGCGTGCAATCCTTCGGAATTTATAAGCCGACCGTGTGCGCAGCTATATGAAGATTTGTACGGAATAGTATTTTGCAAGATTATCGTGTTTTAAGTAATTATTAAAATAAGTTAATTACTGAAGTTGAAACTTTTATCTCTAAAAAAATAATAGTAAAGTTTCTTACTTAAATTGTGATTTTGGTATTTTAAAATATTTTTTTGTAACCAACGACATTATATTACTCATTAGCTATGGACGTTATTGTGAATGGTCAAATTGTTTCTTGTTGCTAGGCCGCTAATTTCTGGTGCAGTGATATGATGATTTTTTTTAGATCGAGGAACTAAAAATATGGAAAAGAGCAACATAGTATTGTTTGAAAATTGAAGGGATATTTGAAGGGATGGATGAACTATCAAAGAGATAGGCCATAAACCTCCACTGATTATACCCAAAGTGGTAGATACGATTAGAATCGAAACGTTGTTTGAAATAGCACTAGCCGTGTTTGGTGACAGATCTAAATGGCTAAGTACTCCCAAACCATCCTCTTTCCCAACTTATCCCTCCACTAACCCACCATGTTCACAACAAACACCTTTTGTGGATGCCGTAGTCCCACTGGCTTCAGGGAGTTGGCGTTTTGTACGGTACTCACATAAAAAAATAGACATTCGCCGTGTTTCAGGACGGAACCGCAAAACTTCAGAAGGCGGTTGATTATTCACAATGCATTATATAATGTTTTTCAAAAAGAGCAATTCTATTAAAATTTTAAATATTTCTATTTTTGAAACTGATAATACATGGTGGAATTCCATTATAATGATATAATAACACACATATGAAACTTATTTCCACTTTTATTTTATTTCTCCGTGACCGGTTTCAGCTTGTTAAAGCCACCTTCAGACTGGCCTAAACACGGAGAAATAAAATAAAAGTGGAAATAAGTTGCATATGTGTGTTATTATATAATGAAATTTTAAACATTTTGCTAGGAAGCTATCGAAAATTACTATTGTGGTCATAGCTATATGCTTAGGTGAATTAATAATATCATTGGCTATATGTATGTAGACATAAAATATAGTTATACTGTTATATTCGAGAGTAAACGCGATTTTTTAAATTAAAATTAAACCCAGTACTGAACAACTTTAATACGTAATAACTCCATTTTCAACGATGCACAATAGACAGATGTTTAAAAACGTAGCCAAGAAAATATCAAGGGAGAGTAAAACATGTTTCTAAGACTTGTGGGAGATACGAACCATTGATATAGAATAGGAAATTGGACTTTGAGGCACCTTAAATGACCATTTACTGATGATTGCGATAAGTATAAAAACCGAATGTCGTCATAAATGTCGGAATACAGTATCAAACTGACTAGTGTCATGAACCATTTATGATTCTTAGCATTTTTTTTAATGTCAATACTGCACAATTGTCCCAACTGCTCTAGATCAACTGGAGCCAGTGGGACTATCACATCCTCAATTGGGGTATTGTTAAAAGATTGATGGGTGGAAGGCGATGAGAGAAAAGGTGGGGAAGGACCTGATTATTCAGATTTCGATTCTGAATGGTGATCTTTCTCCAGAGCGAAACTGAGTCTCTTCCTCCCTAGAAAATTTAATATCCCTTCGTTATGTGTAGCTTGTTTTACTTCCTGACCCGCAGGAGTAATTTACCAATAGTAAATTTGAAAAATGATGTTTTCATTGGCTTAGCGTCAAGTAAATACAGTTGTTTAGGCAAGTGGCCGCTTCTTGTTTGTTCGGAGAGGTGAACACGTGTGATACATAAAGTATTCAATATTTCTTACATGTTTAACATACACTTTTTCAATAAGCGTAACTTGTTCTGAGAAAAGAGTAAATCGGTACTCGTTACGAACAGAGGCTTTAAATCCCGGCGTGCGCAAGTAAATTTTATTTGATAAAATTGTGTTATTTCGCAATCTATTTATTTAAAATAATACGTAGTATATTTGCGGCACGTTCCAGAATGGTAGATACTGTCACTATCGCCCTGGTGAAAGACCACCATTCAGAAACGAAACGTTGTTTGAAATGGCTTTAGTCGTGTTTAGTGATCAGATATGAATAGCCAGGTACTTTTCTCACCTTCTTCACCATCTCCTTCCCCTCCACAATACCTCCAGCTTCACAACATAGCCCAATAGGGGATGCCATAGTCTCGCTGGCTCCAGAGGGTTGGGAGCAGTTGCAACTGTTGTATGGTAAAAATATAGGCACATAAGTACTGCTTGCCCTACCTTACTCGCATGAAAGTATAAATAATATTAAAATGAATTAAATTTTAAGAAGAAATCAAACTTCTCTTGAAACAAACACGAAACGCAGCGTCGCGCGCACCACACCGACTGCAGAACTATAACGTTGCAAAGGCAGGAACTAAGTACACAAAGTGACATAAACATCGTAAGAATATTCAAATATTGACTTTACTCAAAACATTCAAATGTACATTTGTGAGCAATGCGTGTCAAAGAATGAATAGTTTGTGTTAGTGTCTGAAAAGCAGTGCTTTTCAGCAATGCTACCAAACTTTACTAACAAAATAATGATAATATCATGCTGGGTTTCTTTGAAAAGATACATGGTCTGTGTTTATTTAGCAGAAAAATGTCCAAATTTTATCGTCGCCTATAGTATTACTCTAAGGGTCAGATTTTTCACACTTCGCCAGCCAGGAAAAAATCCACCCAAGTGCCCTATCCATTCGAAACACCTTAAGGTTCGTTTTCGGTCACAAATGAATGTCACATTTTTTTCCGTTCGGTCCTCTCTCGCGAAAGACGACCGGACCGCCAGTAGAGTTTAGAATACTGGAAGGGTCACTTTGGCTGGCCAAGTCTGAATTTTAACTAACCGAGTCAGCCGCGTATCGGGTAAAAATATGGGGGAAAAATAAAATATGCGGAAAAATGTGATAAATATGTCTCCTCACGGGAAATTGTAACCCATAAAAAAATACTTACCCGGGAGATTAAATAAATGGACAATATACACTAAAACAGATGTCGGAAGGTTTACATTTCGTTATATCTTCCGCATTGCCTGAAAAATATCCCAGAATATTCCGTTAAACTTTTGATATTTCCAAAATCTGAAGCAAAACCCGCATGTTTTTCCTTCCAGCCGATTTAGCCACTTTCTATGTCATAACTTTCCTTCCAGAAAATTCGATAGTTTATTTGAAATACTCGCACCGACAAAAAAACGTGGACACAAAATATTAATTATTTTTTTTGAAATAATTAAATGTTTTTTTTTTTGGATAATTTTTTTTTTAGAAATCGATTAGGTCTTTCTCAGAGATAAAGCTAATATTGAAAGTTTTGTTATTTTTCTTTTCTTTAAATATTTAATCGTGGTAGTCGTAGGGCAGAAGTTGGGTAAATGTAGGGTAGATATAGGGTAGGGGTAGGGTAGGTGTAGGGGTAGGGGTAGGAGTAGGAGTAGGAGTAGAAGTAGGAGTAGGAATAGGAGTAGGAGTAGGAGAGAGGAGAAAAGTAGGAGCAGGGGTAGAGAGAGATGCCAATTGCAGGACTGCAATTGGCAAAACCTAGTATATCTAATAATTGACTTGAAATAAGCATAAATGTAGCAGTTATTTGACGTGGCTGAGGAATCTTCGATTTTTTATTTGCACATCAATTTTTTTCCTCACATTTTTTAACATAAAGTAGAACATAGATTATGTACATTTTTTACATGCATTGTTGAAATTATAATAGCAAGAAATGGGAAACCCACATAAGCGCTGCCCGTGTGTGGGTACCATTAGTAATTTAAGTAAATAAGAGTACTAGAATATTAATTATTTTAAGCATTGTAGTGGCAAGAAAGTACAATATTTAATGGAAATTTTAGATTTATAGTATAATCAAGCAATTAAATCTCTGTTTTTCCTACCGCCTACCCTGCATGAAACTCTGTGCACGCCACTGACTCGAACTCCATCGGCCAGACTGCTAGCCGAGCGTCCCACCCAACTAGGCAGTGACTACCTCGTTCATTGATTTTATAACAGTAAATACTGAATAATGTGAAAGACGTCGGTCGTGGATGAATAAGCCAGTTAGTTGAGGTCTCTCCTAGTAAAATCTCTGCCAATGCTTGAATATACTAGCTGCCTTAAAGCTCGGCATAGTAAATAAAGTGGCTTTTTGCGTAAATATATTTAGTTCCGAGACTTGGGCTAATATATTACCTTCATGGACTTAGGTAAATGCTCCTTGTTTATGTTTCCGGCAAATGGATTCATTAACGGTTGTGGATTTTTCATTCTTTGTGCTATAAAGGTTTTATTTTTATTACACTTTTCGTTTTAAGTGGCCCGTTATTCACTGACATAGCTTACAGCAGATGTGCTGTCAGGTTATCAAAATACTTTTTTATGCGTTACCGCAGAATTTTCCTCGACCAATTGCGACTGTGGCATACCGAAATCGAGAAATGTCGTGAGGATCAGGGAATCATGGGATGGAAGGAATAGAGCAGGGAAAGTGTTAGTTGCACCTTGAAACTTATGTTTTATATTTAATCTGTTCTCTATATATAAAAAAATGCCTGTCTGTCCGTCGTCGATTTTCTCGAAAATTACTCGTGCGGTTTCACTGGAAATAACACAGTTTGTTCTTATTAGTGCCGGGAAGGTTTAGAGAGTAATTAGAATGAAATAAAATATGTAAAACTGTTGCTATAACGTTTTAAAATTAGCATGAAAAACACTAAACCCGCCATGTGGTATTGAAGTTAGACCTAATTAAGAACTTTTTTATTTAAATATTTTTTGAGTGAAATAAAAGTTTAAAATAAATGTTTCGTTGTTTAGAGATAGTAATAGTCATCACAAGGCATTACTGTCGCTGTCAAATCAATTATGGGACCCAAATTACAAGCAATAATTCTCAACTTCATAACTTAAAAAAAATAAAAATCCTGAACAAAATGTGGTAAATTATTAATAGTAAGTAGGATTGTTCGATACGAAAACAATATTTTTTTAATAGAAAATATTTGGATAAAGGATAGAAGAGAAACGTTTTTGAAATTAACGCAATAGACAATGCCGATTTATTAAATAATAGAGATAATGAGGTGGTCTCCTACAACGAAATTTCAGGTTATTTTCAAATGATATGAAATGACCGAATTTTTGGAAAATACCGAAAAGTACCGAAGATATATAAGCTGTCATAATATTGATTGCGGCGATATGCAGTTATATCGAATGGCAGTAAATCGAATTGTGAATTGTACTGAATTATGTCTCTGACGTCACGGGTATACGTTTTACCAAAGTTCAATTTGAAAGCTCATAACTCTCACTTTTGGAAATATCGAAAAGCTCTTTTTATTGTCGTTAAGAGACAACTCTATTTAAAACCATTTCTGTTGAATTGAAGGTATGGTAAATTTAGTAATACTACTTTTTTATGTGATACGGAACGAGAGTTCTGTATGAAGACAGGTGAACTATGTGATTTCAAATTTTGGGGAACGTTGCGAGGTTTAATAAAGATTGGGGATGGGAGGGGAGGAGAAAAAGAAGGATTGAAATCATTTAACTATTCAGCCTCCGTCCAAAATAGTTCGGAGAATAAATATTAATTAATTCCAAGCAATCCCGGCTTTTGAAATTTGAGAGATGATAGGTGACACTGAAGTTATCTTAAAATTTAATTATAGTATTTTTTGATTTACTTAACACCGGGTTATAACACTGATTATATTGCTTTGCCACGTGCGTCATATGATAGTGCACCCACACAATGGATCAATTTATATTATACTTATATAATTATCCAATAATCAATCTTGTTTGCTTTATATCGATGCCTATTGCTGCAGTAACGCCAGGATAAATGCTCTCCTGGGGTCAAAGCTCAATCCCACGTGGATTTAAAAAAAATAAGCCACGTGAATTGTTACAATACGGTAATACGTACTTCTCAGAATATTTTTTTTTTCCATTTGGCAATACGGTAATACGTACTTCTCAGAATAAATTTCTTTTTTTTTTTCCATTTGGCAATACGGTAATGCGTACTTCTCGGAATAAATTATTTTCGTAACAAAGCTGCCGATTGAAATCATGAAAATTTTGGTTTGTTTACATATTAATGGAGTTTAACTTTTCATGTGAGAAATGAATCGGTAAACTTCGCGAATACTTACACCATTTTATTATAGACGACCATCTTATTAACCTTCTTCTCTCCTATATTATTCCCCTACTCTTTGAGCATCACAGCATTCCTCAATTTGGGAATATCATAGTTCCACTGGCTGTTGGGAGCAGTTGGGATTTTTATTGGACAATCACATAAATAAAATCTCATTTTATGAGAGCGTTCAGAGCATAAATTTCAGCTTAATTATTTCCCTACAAAGATTGTCGGTAACAATAATTAATACTTTTGGTCGGTTCTATTTCTGGGAAGGTTTTTGTTCCTTGGGCGAAATCTCGTTTTAAGCTAAATCCCTGTCAGTATAATTAATGCCGTTTTGGGGATGACCAGGTTTTTCACCACGAAGCTTTGACGTAATAATGCAGGTTCTTATTTTAAAATTAAAAGATAAAAAAATTCAATTACGCAAGATTTATTAATTACTAAATTTGGATAATTTTTGTTTTTGGTTTAATCCTTTGTTTAGTAACATGAATGCCTCCAAACAGAACGGTAAGATCTTAGGTTTTGGGCGTAGGTCTGGCGAAATTTAAAATGTAAGGGGGACATTATTTTTACCGAAATGTTTGTTCGTATGTTTTGTAACCAGATCTGAATAGGTCAGATCTTCAAAAATTAACTTTTTCCTTTCTCGTTCTCCTCCTTACTTCCTTCACAGCATTTCCCAAAACGGGGGAGCACTAAAATCCAAATGCAGAGACGATCTCACATGAAAAAAATGGATTAATTGAAAACGTTGAAGCATTGTCCGTGAAAAATTGTTTTGAGAAAATTAAAAAAATCTTTCCATTTTTTTTCGTTAAAAGGTTAACAGTATTGAGACTTTTGTCTGGTATTATAATATATATAAGTTTTAGCATCATTAGACAATAATATGCAAATAAAAGTATTAATTTTATAGCAGAAAAAAATTCAAAGAATACAAGCCAGCAGTCCACAATGGAGTGTTTGATTCTTAAAAGTATCTACCAACCCTGATGTATGGCAGTGAGGCATGGAACTGGCAGAAGAAGGATGAATGTGAACCGAATGCTGTAGAAATGAGATCTCTGAGGCGGGTGTGTAGTCAAACCATGTATGCTAGTGTGAAAAATGTTGAGATTCGCAAAGAATGCAACGTATATATGTTACACAACAAAAAAAATGCTGTGATGTATAATATCTCCTACCTAAGAACTCATTTTCTGATGTGGTTTTATTATATAAAGTAGCAAATTAAGTTCTTGTAAGTATGATCGGAAAACGTTTTAATATTTGTACTTGGACTCCACTAAATAAAATAAAACATGCATTTTTGTGATGTTTGTTTTTCCATAAATCAAAACAGGCGGAATTTCAACTTTATTGCCGTCTGCGAAGGAGTATGCGGTTACGAAATGAATCTCCTCTTTCAAGATCAAGCTCTTGTCAGGGAAGTTTTAATTTTACTTACGCCGTGGTAAACAGTCAAGTTTTTCACGATTCCGACCGTTTTAAATGTTTTATGTGATACCACACAAGGGTTCCAGCTGCTTCCAATCGTCTGTGGCCAGTGAGACTATGGCATCCTCAATTGGGGTATTCTGTGAGGCTGAAGGTATTGAGGAGGGGAAGGGGATAGGAAAGAGAAAGGTGGGAAAGTACCTAGTTATTCAAATCTGGTCACAAAACATGGTAAAAGCCATTTCAAGCAACGTTTCGATTCTGAATAGCGGTCTTACACCAGGGCGACACTGACAGTATAGCACTCTGGAAGGTGCCGCAAATATGATACATATTATTTTTACTGAATAAATTGTGAAATAGAACAATTTAATCAAATAAAATTTACTTGCGCACGCCGGGGTTTGAACCCGCGACCTCCGGATTCATAGCCAAGGATCGTAACAACCCAACCACTGAGACGTGTTGCATAATATTTACATCGCGATTATAAGTAGATTAATACATCTGTTCTACCAGGGTTAAAACTGGCTGTTAATTTTTAATGTTGATTAACTCTCGTTACTATTCACAGGTTTTGCTAGTTATCCTTATTTAGTTAGAGGGAAATAAATTTTAATTTAACCATCGATCTCGTCTTCTCCATTTCCACCCTTCAGATTTGTGCCTAAATGAGATTACTCCCCATTTAACGCTGACAGATCTCAAATGTCTTCTGCTGCTTGCACGTTATAGTAGGCAGAATTTTATTTTTATGTGAAAATTATAAAAACGTCTGCCTGTGAATTAATGCCTATCCTCTTTCCGTTTTTTGAGAACGTGGTAAGGGAATATTCCATAATAAAGATGAGGAAAGCTTCGCTTTCAAAACATGTTGATATGTATATATTAAAAAAAGTGATTTATAGAGGGAAGCAAATCACTTTATAACTAGACATTATAATTTAAATGAAAAATGTTTTTGTCAATTTATTTAATTTATATATATTTCTGGATTCGACTGGTTTCGATTGGACTCAACCCTATTCAGGAATGTACACATATAAACTTATTTTGACGCGGTCGTGAGTAGTAACCAGCAGTCTGCCGGCAGTAATGAACGTATCAAGCTTGTTATGCGTGGCCGAGATTTTTTCACCGTTTTCAGCACATACACACACACACAATAGTTTACTTATACATATAATATGTACCCACTATTAACAAAACGATTTACTGAAGTATTAAATGAAAAATATTCATAGTTGTAAAAAGCATTAACTTTGTGGCTCGCCATAATTTACAATAAAAAACACATAAATTTATTGTAGACCACTTTCATTTTGGGTGCTTCCGAAACCGGTAGTGTTAATAAAATAAAAGTGGTCTACAACAAATTTATGTGTATTTTATTGTAAAAAATATTCATTTTTACCTAACCAAAACTTCCATCACTAATCACTAAATGTGTTCACTGTACACTGAGTGTACAGTACTGGAGCTGGAGAGATTTTATAGCACAGCAAAGAAAGGGTTAAGTATATTTTCTTTAATAATATCGCCTGCGTAATTAGTTGCTACATGCTATCGGTGCATCATCGACTCAGATGTCAAAAATTTACACTGTTATTGCGTATGTGTATCCAAGTACTTGTTTCCCCCTGCACCGCGATTCAATACTTACGTTGCTTCAATTGAATTTTGTTCCCTGTTGTATTTATAATTTAATATGCATATTTTAAAGGATTAATGTGTCTAAATTTGGGGGTTTTGCAGATCTAAATTAAGAAAATAAACAATTATTTCAATAAGTCCGAAATGCTTCTCCCAAAATACGTGTAGCACTGTATAATTAAATAAATGTTAAATCTACGTTGAAAACATTATTTTTGTTATGTTTTCATCAGTATGCCTTACTCTTTCTTTTATGTCTCATTTTATTGTTAATAATAAAGATTCATCTCAAGTGCGCTTTACACTAACTAACCTAACCTAACCTAACCTAACCTAACCTAACCTAACCTAACCTAACCTAATATACTTGTAAAATAACAGGTATACTACATAGTATATCTATTATTTTATGTATATGCAAATCAAAACTTTGACCTAAAATATTCATGAGCAGCAGACTCATTTACATGCCCAATAATAATAATAATAATAATAATAACAAAGCATTTATATAGCGCAGTTTTCTGTTATTTCACTTCAAGTGTGCTTAACAATACTATATAACAATTTGGAATAAACAAGGGGTATTAATAATCAGATGTAAAGTACAAATTTCCAAAGAGCAAAAAAATCTACACAAAATAATCTAACCTAATATAATTAGAAATTAACATATATATTACATGCATGCATTTGATGGCCTCCATGGTGGAGGGGAAAGGTTCTCGACTACGAATCCGATGGTCGCGGGTTCAAATCGCGGGGTGCGCAAGTAAATTTTATTTAATCAATTTGTGCTGTTTAACAATTAATTCATTTAAAAATAATATATAGTACAAGCATATTTGCGCACGTTCCAGAGTGGAAGATACTCTCAGTATCGCCCCGGTGAAAGACCACGATTCGGAATTGAAATAATGCTTGAAATGGCTTTTAGCCGTGTTTGGTGACCAGATCTGAATAGTCAGGTATTTCCCCACCTTCCTCTTCCCCTTCTCCTTCCCCTCCCCAATACATTCAGCCTCACAACATTCCCCAATTGGGGATCCCATAGTCTCACTGGCTCCACTGGGAGCAGTTGGGACCCTTGTGCGGTAGTCATACATTAGAAAAAAACAAATTAAAACCACGATTTAAAATATTCACATTACTATATAATATTACGCATTTAATTTTAAACTGTAATAGCGTTACTCCTCAATGAGAATTGAAAATTCTCCACTGGATGGGTAGTTTTTCAAAAAAACGAATAGTTTCCAAATAGCAGAACCATATTAGGTATCTTTCAAATACATTATTATTTATTAATCTATGCAATCTCAATATATTATAAGGGTTATGGTACTTTGCCTGTCTCACTAGGAGAGTGAGAGCAGGCAATTATACATACTGTTATTATTAAAATAATGCTATTTTGCCATCATGTTAACCATTCAATTTTAAAATACTTTTTATAATAGTAATTTCAATAGATGAACATACACAATTGCAGTGAAAAGTCCACCTACATGCATACAATGATAATAATGTAAGCATTTTTAAATTTAAAAAAAATTAAATTTATTTACTAACGCCCCGGGCTTTTACATGGAATAGTATGTAATAATGTAAGTATATGAGTATTTCTATAAACAGTAAGTAGAGTTGTATCATAAGTGCGTTCAGATTATTGTTATATAACATTAATAATAATTGGATTACTTCTATAGCGCCGTTTTCGTGAGAAAATCACCTCAAGGGCGCTTTACAATTAATTAAATAACATATACAACCAATACCTTACAGTTAAATTTTATTACTGATGGCTTATAAGTAAGACTTATGGCTAGGGACTAACTACTGAGACTTATAATTAGTAACATTGAGATGCAAAGCATAGAACAAATAGTAAAAAAGGTACCTAGTTACAATACAAAGAATCTGAACTATGAAATTACTACATTGACCGCGAAGGTTAACTTATAATGTAGTATAACAATGCGAGTAAATATAACAACAAGAAAAAAAAAACAAGTAAATTTAAAAGGAATATAAACATAGGATTCAGTGTCATACAAACCAGTGAAGATAATGAAGATATAACATTTAACATAAAATAAAATAAAATTGATTATTATCAGATAGGATAGAAATAATTTGACTTTTGAAACATGCAAATATATCCACCAGTTCGCAGTGTTTATTAGCAAGGTAATGAATTCTAGGAATTGGTGAATAAATACAGTAATTAATTTTGAAGTAATTGTTAAAATTAAATGAATTTTTGCTTCGAGTTTGCCTGCCAGGTAAATTAATGGAAATGAGTTCCAACAATTCAGGGCTGTCAATTAGACATTTTAAGATTTTGAATAAACGTAATGTGTCAGTTAACACTCTCCTATCCGATAGTTTAAAAAGTTTAGTCTCGGTGCCTAAGTAGTCATAGTTAATAAATTCGATGGAAATTTCCATTTTAAAATTTACGTGTTGAAATAATTTGTGTTGTACCGTTTCTTACGGTTGAATCGTATTCTAATCTGCTTCGTACCAACGAGCAATTTAACTTTGACACAGTTTTAAATTTTGCCCCCACTCTCCAAATGAAACTGAGAATTCTTATTCCATCATGTTTTATTTCATCAATATCAAAGTTGAACTGCATACTCTCGTAGAATAAGACACCGAGACCAATGGTGGGAGTATTAATTTTGAGTTTTGGGTTCGATTTCCGACGAGCCTTAAAATCTATTAACAATATACGATATGAATATTTGTACATAAACATGTCCATAATTCATATACCTACATTACAGCGGTTGACACAGACACTGCAGAAGTAAAAAAATGACACCTGTAAGCTGTTTCTGATGATCATCTTTAAAAAAACTAATATTTAACATAGGCCCTTTTGGTATAATACCATAGAAATATAGTACCTACTTGTATAAATTAAATCACACTTCACCTCGCTTGGGTAGCGGGGTGTGTTCGAATCCACCATGGCAGACTACAGAAAGGTGTCAGAAGCCTGGGGAGGCTCTCATCCAGTCGTGGAATAAATAATTGAACACCCGGTAATAACATCAACACCGTCGGGGTTCATATTATTGAGGTAAAATGAGTCAACGGTTCTAACCACAACAATAAAAAAAAAAAATTATGGAACTAGCAGAAGAATGTTGAAAGTGGACAGAATGCTGTAGAAATGAAATACCCGAGGCGTTTGCGTAATAAAACCATTTATGTCCGTTTGAAAAATGTTGAAATTTGGAAAGAATGCAAGGCTGATGCGAGCGTAATGAGTAAGATTAAGGAAGGGACGCTTAGATGATTTGGGCATGCGGAGCGTATTAACGAAGAAAGGAGTGTAAATAGAATAAATGACATGTATGTGAATGGAAGAAGAAGCCGGGGACGCCCGAGGAAGACATGGCACGATTAAGTAAACCAAATACTTGAGTCGTGCCATGTCAGGAGAATAACAGTAGAGTATGTATGAGACGATGTGTGAATGTTAACGAAGCAAGGAGTGTATGCCAAAACTGAGTTGTTTGGCGGTCCATCCTCTCTGCCCACCCCTGCGGCGAAATAGAATGATGGTTAGTTAGTTACCTACAATAAATTTACTGAATATCCATAATTTTTTTTATAAAAAAGGCGTTAATATAAAAGGGATTTGTTATACCAAATACAGTAGAAATATAACAATACGCGCAACTCCTGACATTTACCATACATTGAGACAGAAACATGCTACACTAGCGCCTTCTAGCGGCCCGAGTTGTAGTAATTGGTTTTTTCGTACAATTTAATTGATTTTATATGAAATTATATGCTTAATAAATTAGAGAAATCGAAAAGTCAATTGATAAATATTAGGTTTCTTACTTACGATTTTATTCATTTTTTGCTCATGTATATATATATATATATTTAAAGAGGCTTTAAGGATTATATTAACATTTGAAGCCTCGCTGCTCGCGCACTGTCTAAATTGTTTACAAAGAAAATAAAATATTTATCATAACAGTCTGGAAACCTATAGCCTGAGACGCCAGAGGCGGTAGTGTAGAATGTTGCCAGTATTTTGACGTCGATGATATTTGATTACACGCGTAGCTTTGTATAATTTATTAAGAAAATATTTCACAGAAAATCTATTAAATTGTATGAAAAAAACCACTTCTACAACTCGGGCCGCTAGAGGGCGCTAGTCTAACACGTTGC
Source organism: Halesus radiatus (assembly GCA_022606495.2). Taxonomy (NCBI): domain Eukaryota; kingdom Metazoa; phylum Arthropoda; class Insecta; order Trichoptera; family Limnephilidae; genus Halesus; species Halesus radiatus. The sequence continues at coordinate 27,812 of JAHDVE020010948.1, forward strand.
CATCAAATGTCAAGAGCTGGAGGTATTGTCATTTAAGAGTATTTAGTTACACAAGGCACGTCGTAACGGTGCTGCAATGATCAAGAAAAATTGCTGAGTAGGCGATTTTCAATGTCTTCATGAGATTCCGAGATTTCGTTAGCTGCCTTGTAGGATTTACTGTTGATACATTGTACATAAAAGCAAATGAATCGATATAATTAATACAGACGAATCGCGACAAAAACGTGGATTATGTAATAAAAAAATTTCAGTTAAAAATATTATGTCTCCGAAAAAATAAGTGTTTATTCTGAATAGATATGCACGTTTTATTGTATGTTGTTATTCGTAGGATAATTTAATCGCCTTTAAAAAAAAAAAATTCCGACGCAAATGTTTTACCTAAAAAAAATACTTCCATTTAAATGTGTATTGTAAAAAAGTTGACTTGAGTTCCTCATCGTATTTCTACAAAATGATTACAAAGTTTAACAAAATTTTGTTGAATTAAGAAATAAAATAATCGTTTAGTAGAAAGCAATTATTTTGATATAAAACAGAAAATTTTCCCAAACCGGTTTCGCTTATTCGAAGCTTCGTCAGGATAAAAAATAAAATTAAACAAGAACACATTGACTGCGCACATACATATGTGAGACATACAAAATATAGTAAGAGAGAAATAAAAAATAAAACGAAACAATGGAACGGTGAGATCGACATATGTTTACATATAATGCAATATGATTGTAATTGCAGTATCTTGTGCTGATGATACACAATCACAGTGGATGATAATTCCTGGAAAGAATTGACTGAAAATGCCAATAAATGCACTTCCATTGTCAAAGAATAGCTCAACCAAAACCTTTTAACTCTGAACTGTGAAAAAACTATTTACATTGCTTTCAATAATACGAAAGGGATGGCACCTCTAACCAACCTAAATATACGGTTCCACAACAATACTTGCAACCCTGTTAGACAACATAATTGTACAGAAATGAGTTAACGGAATACAGTTAAATATTTAGGAATTACAATAGATAGCCAACTCAAATGGACATATCATACAGAAAAGTTTGTAGGTAAATTAAAGTATTTAAATTACATATTTAAACGTTTGAATAAGATAGATGATATCAAAATAATGAAAATGGTATACCATGCACTGGTGCGATCATCAGTATCTTATGGAATAATCGAATGGAGGGGGGGAGGGGGGGGGGATTTATAATACTTACATTAAACCACTTGAAACATCTCAAAAATTAATACTACAAATAAAGTTAGACAAAGAAAGTATCTTCCACGAGGCCGAACTGTTAAATATTTAAAAAAAAACTATTACAAAAAAACGAAAATCGCTTTAGTAACTGAATAAATAACGAACTTGAAGTACCTTTGTGTACAACTAGGCTTGCGCAGAGACATGCTTTTTTATTGTTCCGATAATGTACAATTTACTATTTATAGAATGTAAGTGTACTCATACAAACATATCATCTTTAAACACATTAAAAAATGTTGCAAAAAACTAGATAAAAACCAAGGATATCAACCTTTTCCTTCCATAATTGTATATAGTCACCATTTAAAAAAAGAAAAAAATTCTTATTTAACTTACCTTCAACATCCATATATAAATACAATTTTTTTTTCTCTCAACAAAAAAAATTATTAAAATAAAGAAGTAAAATTTTTATATTTCGTTCTATCTGGTTTTCTTTTACAATCTTATTAGCATTATAGAGTTATTATTTTAAAGTAAAAACTCGCTTAATTTGTTAACTTGTAAAGATATAGATATAAGGAATATAGATATATATGTATGTATACGAGTAAATATATATAAACAAATATAAAAAATAAAAATAAATAAATTCCATCAAAAAATATATTTTTTTTACTGCGATTAACTAATACCAAGTATACCCACACACTGGCCTTGCCAATGTAGGATTTATTGCCATACATACAATACACATAAATTTATATACACGTATTCAAATATATATAATTAATTATTAAAAAAAAAAAAAATATATATATATATATATGTATATTAAAAAAATGTTTATAACCTTTGTATCTATGCTTATATAAATGCATGTATCAAAAAAATTATTAATAAATAATAAAAAAGTAAAATAAAATAAAAAAATGGAATGGGATAAGATAACCTATAAAAAAGAAAGAGACAGAGACAGAACGTCAAAGGAGGGAGGGATTAAGAAGTGGGAAATATCTAATATGGGACAGTAGAACACGTTGCGTTGATTATTAAGAATATTACTATCGACTATCAATTTTAAGCGAAACCGGTCGGTTGTGAATTAAACACAAATTAGAGGTTCTAAACAAAGTGAGTTGTTGTTGAAAGTTGTTTTATTTAATAAATAAAATAAGTTTCCAAAATTGTGAGGTTAGTGTTTTAGATTTCTCATACGAACTACTGAAAATGCTACCGGTAGCAATCACTGGATAGTTTGGGTGACCGCTGCGCTGGACGCTAATGGCTGAGATCTCGCATAGGGTTTTTGGTTGCCAACCTCCCCCAGTATGGAGCTCGGTGGTCAACAGCTAACTGGGACATAATTGATATTACCCACTTATCCGGGCGGCTATGTGCAGAACCATCGTGCTCAAAGGTTCAACGATTAATTAATGCATCAACAATTAACCACGAGTGCATGAAGGTATCCTCGACTAAATACTTCACTGGTATGAAATAATCTTTATGTAAGCTGCGATTCTCTGAGATACAAAAAACACAATTCTTCTTTAGTCACCGTCTCATTGCTGATTCTGATCCCACTGTAATTGCCTCGACGAATAAGGATAATTCAGCACACGTACAAATCGGCACACTAAATATAAATATAATATAAAGTCATTAAAAATACGAAAAAATAGAACTAGCTCAAAAACCTAATCTAACATAACCAAATTAATAATAAAAAAAAAATTTTTTTTAAAAGAAGTATTTTGATTAATCCACTATTTAATATATAAATATGTATTAATGTATTAATAGTCAATTACATATGATTAATAATCATATATTTTTGAAGTAGCCATCTATTAAGTTTATTGTAAGATATTATATTTAGAATAATGATAATAACAAAATAAAAAATAAAAAAATCTATCGCAAATTTCTAATTTCATTTTTTTATTATTTTATTTTTCGTTTATTTTAACATTTTTAATTAATTTCGTATTCTTAATTTTTCTTCGTGATTGTAATTTGTCTATTTTTACGTTATTATTTCTCTATTTTTATTATTTGTCTATTCTTGTCATTATTTCTCAGTATACTGTGTATCCTGATGAGGGAAGCTTTCCTTCCGAAACATGTGATATTAATACATATATTATAGCGGTTTAAACAAAATATTTCCCATTCATTTTATGTAAAATGACACCATAAAGTGTTTTTACATTTATTGAAGAAGAAAAAAAAAAAGGATTATGTTTTTTTTTCCACACTTTTAATTACGTTATATCACTTTTCAAAAGTATGCCGATTAAAACATGTGTAGATTTACCATGGTCACGGGATACCTTAAATACCTATCTTTGCTTACTTTACCATTGTGTCAGCAATATATTTCGAGTAAAAATATTGTATAAAGAGAAAATTCCGATAACACTCAAACAATGTCTGTTATGTAAGCAGCTACTTATGTCATGTGTGTGTACCCACTTCTGTCGCAGACTGGCAGAAAATACAGCGTACACGTAATTCAAAGATTCAGGTAATATATTTTTAATGATACCAGAGAAAACACACGGCTTCTTTTAGTATCTACGGAACGCACGGAGTTTATTATTTATAACAGCGGTTTCTGGGAAACCGTCAGATAAATGTTTCTTTATATAAGATGTTTTTTGTAGGTTTTCGACGAAAGGAAAAATAAATAATTCATTCCTGAAATAATAATATACGTCGATACCAGTGACGCGCTTTTATTTTATTTTTAATGTGTAATTTAATTTGCAAAAATAGTATTTTCTCTTATAATTTTATTTCTAATACAATAATAATTGAACGTCAATATAAAGTAAATATAATCGAAAACCGTACGACTAAACTAATTAATACGATTTTTTTTTCAATATGTTTAGTTTAGATAAGGTATTAGGGCTGTTTTTTTCGACCTTTTAGTAACTTTTAAAAAGTTTCCATGATTCATACGTGTGTTGAATTGTCATGGAACCAATAAAAATGCTTACCACGTTAAATATTACAAGCTAATATTTAAATAAAATGAATGAGAAATATTTTGTTTAAACCATTCAATAATTCGGAAGCGAAGCTTTCCTCATCAGGATACACAGTAAACTAAGAAGTAATAACTAGAATAGACAAATAATAAACGTAGAAAAATAATAACATAAGAATAGACAAATTATTCCCGCAAAAAAAAATTTACAATAAGTGATGTAAGTAACTAATAAAAAATTTAAAAATAGTTGAAAAAAAAAATGTGTATTAAATATTAAATAATAAATTTATATTATAAGCTATTTTTTTAATTTTTTATCATAAACAAAATTAAGGAAACAACAAGGCAGAAAAATAATTTATAGTAATTACAATAATTTTTATTAACGTCATTCTGATTATATTCAATCGACGGCCTCCATGGTCGAGGGGTAAGGCTCTCGACTACGAATCCGGAGGTCGCGGGTTCAAATCCCGGCGTGAACAAGTAATTTTTATTTAATTAATTTGTGTTGTTTCACAATTAATTCATTAAAAATAATAGTGTATTTGCGCACGTTCCAGAGTGGAAGATACTCTCAGTATCGCCCTGGTGAAAGACCACCATTCAGAATTGAAACGTTGCTTGAAATGGCTTTTAGCCGTGTTTGGTGACCAGATCTGAATAGCCAGGTATTTACCTACCTTCCTCTTCCCCTTCTCCTTCCCCTCCTCAATACCTTCTGCCTCACAACATTCCCCAATCGGGAATGTAATAGTCTCACTGGCTCCAGACGGTTGGGAGCAGTTGGGACTCTTGTGCGGTATTCATATAAAAAAAAAAAAAATTCGTTGAGTAGCAAAGAAAAATATTTTTTTTTTGTTAAAAATTTTTTGTTGCTTTCGATTCTTTTCAGAAAAAAGGCTTCGGTTTGCGTTTTATATTCGAAGACATTTTTTTGTTAGTAAAAATCTGAAATTGTATATTTTTCTTTCAGTAATCAACATTCGAAAAGGGGGAAAAAACTTTACCGTACGTTCCTGGCTCCCTGTTTATGTAGGAATTGTACGTAGATGTTAAAGTTTCACTTTTCTTTAAATTGAATTTTAGAAATATGAAATAAAACAATAAATTTCCACCGCACGCCATTGATGGATACAATATAAACGTTCTCCGTATTATGAATTCACTGTTTGGTGAGGGATAAAACAAAATGGCGCTACACGTTTCAATCGACCCTTCAGATTGAGAGTAGCCTCTTTATGGTATAATTTTTCACTTAAAATTCTGTATAGGAGTACCTACCGCAAAGAAGATAATGTATTGATTTATACGACTATCTGATGCACCATCAAATTAGAATTCCACACAGGAGGCGCTGAGGAAAATTATTTATTCCCTCGGGGCATCTTACGGGATGCTGTGCGAAGAATATTTTTAAGGAAAGAAAAGAGAGGTGTTTGCAGGAATCTGGGGGTCAGTGTGTCCAGGAGTGATGGACGTATTAATTCTTCCCTCCCACTGCGGTGCAAGACGATGGGTCGAGAGAGTCCGGTTGGAGAGGTTAAGGGATCTCCCTCAATTGGCTTCAGTTGGTGGGTGGACGCATTCCCCGCCAAGACCTGGACAAATCACACCCCGTGAACCCTTGATAAACCTTCGGTAATTGTTTGATAAGATTTGGTGTGGTTTTTTTTTTTCATTACTAATTTAATTTGAAAGAACATTAGGTTTTTTAAGGCCATTTTTCCCTTGAAAAGACTAATCGCAACATGCATATAAAAAATACAACATTTCATTTTTTTTTTTTAAATTACAACAATACTCAAGAGTAAAAACATTCAGGTGAACCTTCACAAAAGTGCGCTATAGAAATTTTTTCTTACTATTATTATTCAACACTTCCGTGAAAAAAAAACAATTTTAAAGTGTTCGGCAGTCGATATTAAACACAAAGATCACCCTTCGAAATATAAATACGAGTATCGCCTGAACGAGTAGCTAAAATTCAACGAAAAGCATAAAGCCAGTATTGTCAGCAATCAGAAAGCGAAAAACGTCAATATTCACTCTAATTCACTTTTCCAGAGTGGAAGATACTTTCAGTATCGCCCTGGTGAAAGACCACCATTCAGAATTGAAACGTTGCTTGAAATGGCTTTTAGCCGAGTTTGGAGACCAGATCTGAATAGCCAGGTATTTCCCCACCTTCCTCTTCCCCTTCACCTTCCCCTCCCCAATACCTTCAGCCTCACAACATTCCCCAATTGGGGATGCCATAGTCTCACTGGCTCCAGACGGTTGGGAGCAGTTGGGTCTCTTGTGGGGTATTCATATAAAAAAAATAAAAAATAATAGATAGGGAGGAAAACACCTGAAATCTATGGATTTTAAAATATACGTACAGTACGAAAGGGTTAATTAAATCGCTCTTAATGAATTTCACAATGATACCCACACTAACATAATCAATATTAAGATGTTCTTATAATGTGTTAATATCTATATCTATAAATCAACGTAAGTTTGTTTGTCCTCGATGTTCTTGAAAACCACTGGACCGGTTTCGCTGAAAATAGTTTGTTCTTATTAGTGCCTGGAAGGTTTAGAAAGTAATTTGAATGAAATCCAATATGTAAAACTGTTGCTCTAACGTTTTAAAGTTAGTATGAAAAACATTGAACCCGCCATGTTGTATTTAGGCTAGCCCATAGATAACAACACTCTGGTTAGCCACTGATTGCATATTCAAAAGAAAAAGGTTTTTTCGGCTAGAATATTTTCAAAATGGAAAACACTAGTAGGTATCTACTTAAGAACTTTATGATTTAGATATATTTTGATAAAAATAAACTTTTGGAATGAAATAAAGTATTCAAAGGAATGTTTCTTTATTTGGAGATAGTTACATTCGCTGTATAACCAATTATGGCACCCTAATGACAAGCAAGAATTCACAACTTCATAACTTTATTACAAATTCCGAGCAAGGCCGGGTACACACCAGCTGGTAAATCATAAATTAAAACATGGAAATCGAACGAACAAAGAACTTTTCCCACGATATTAATGATACTACTATTAATAAAGTATCTTCCATAAGAGATCTAGGAACCACTTTCGATTCTAAATTCATATTCGACGTACACATTAACGAAATTAAGTGTAAATCATTCAAAATGATGGGATTTATTCGCAGAATATGTAAACCATTCAAGAACCCTCAATCAATTCTAACCCTTTACAGCGCCTTAATTATATGAAAACTGGATTATGGAAGTTCTATTTGGAATCCTTATCCAGTACAAATATGAAAACATTTTTAAATCCGTTAACGTGCCAAGAATATTACGTTTTAAATGTGGTTTACATAACCACCTTAGATCATACGATTTACGTCTTGAATACTTTAACATCAATTCACCTAAAATTAGAAGGAAAACGATTGAGTTAATATGTTTATAGAAAATAATTCACGGTTATCTAAATACTATATTATGTCTTAGGAGTATTGAAATAAATGTACCTAATTCCTATTGTTTAAAACGCCATTATAATTTAATTAGCAAATTTATAATTTACTATCTACAGAATGAAAGTTTCCAACCATATCGTCTTTAAACACATACAAAAAATGTTATAAAAAACTCGATTAAAACCAAATATATAAACATTTTCCTGTTATAATTGTATATTTTCCCCATTTTCTTTTTCCAATTTAACTTGTAATTTTTGATTTTTTTTTTTTTGATTTTACGGATTCTTTCGTAATCCTCTAACTAGCTGGGGCTTATACAAATACCCCTCATGTGTTCTGGCTAACTAGTACTCCGGCACTTTGGCCTTATTACTATCACCATCTGATGGTTTATTTAAATTGACTGAATTTATTAATTACATTTCATGACTTTTTAGGGAAAAGATCTTAACTGGATAAAAAACCCTAAACTTAACTGGATAAAAAACCCTTGTAATTTTTATTTCACTTACTTTTAGCATTCATGTATTAATACAAATATACTAATATACTGCCACTAACTGATACGAGGTATACCCACGCACTGACCTTGCATGAGTGGGATTTATTGCTTTATACGCATTATACGTAGCTTTATGTACATGTGTTCAGATGTACATATAAGTCAATATTTAAAAATATAAATTATATATATAAAAATAAAAATAAAATGTTTACAACCTTTGTACCTTCTTTGTGTGAATTTATCAAAAAAATAATTAATAGATAAATAAATAAAATAAACATTTCACTTCAATACTTTCAGAAATAATATTGCCTACTTTAGTCCTCTGCCTCAAATGTGTCGACCATATAATGAGACAGAGTGTGCTAATGTAGACATTTTGTCAATAATCTGTAGTTACAGAAAAATAAAGTGTCATGCTATTACTTAAAAATATCTAACAATGATTGGGCTAATTATATTGTGTATCACACGTGTCTCTCTTTATGTTTCTTGTTTCTATTATATGTATCATTGAGTGAGTTTTTGTATTTTTATGTTTTGTGTATCCTTTGTCTAATTATTTCTAACTTTATGTAATTTTTGGATATTAACTGAGTTTTTATAACTGGATTGTTCTCACGTTAGTGGGAAAATCTGTAAAAACCAAGTATAAATAAATAAATAAATACAATGTATTTATGATAGAAAGTCACCGCTGCATTTCGTACATATGACCATTTAAAACGTAAATCTTCGATTAAACCATAGACAATAACGTTATAGAGGAATATTTAAAAGTCACATTCATCTATCAGTAACAAAAAATTAACAATCATAAATCACATGGAAAAGTAGGTACAAAAGTCAAGTAAATATATCGTTTTAATGACCTTATATCTTTATTTAATCACTGCTATGTCAAATATTAGCAAAGACAATACAATATGTTCGATATTAAAATACACATTTCCGATATGTTGTTTATTTCCACGCCCGCCAATAAATCCCACGCTCAGTTTGGCGCGCAAACAAGTTTTTTAATCATGGCCGCCGGAAGGAAGTTGCCAAGCTCCACAATAATTTATTTAGCCAACCGGCTTCGCGGGTGACTTATTTTGTGCTCAATTTATTTGAGCAAACATACCGCTCAGTATCTAAAATGGTGAGTTTAAATAGGAAATGCAGCATAGTACGATTAAATTAATTCCAACGTTACTTCACGTTTCTTTTGCATTATCTCACGTTCCGTTCCGTTATGTAACCTTACGTTCCGTTACGTTACCTTACGTTCCATTACGTTATCATACGTTCCATTACGTTACCTCATTTCTAGGTTGTGTTGAATTATAAAAAAATGCTACCGGTTTTTACGAATTTGCAAACCATCTATTTTCATCAGACCACACTTTCAATAAAACCACAGGAACAACTCTTGCATAAAACGGCATGGGAATTAGATTAGAAAATCCAGAAGCGCTAGAAATTAAGAGATTTTTAAGTCTAAAATTAAGAGATAACCTACTTAATAACCAAACGAATTTATCATGTACTTCAAAATAAATATACAAATGTTTTCTATCAATTCTTCAATATCATATCAATTTTTAACTTCCTATACCTCTGTTATTTTGCCTCACTCACCCATGCAATTGCAATTATGTAATCTATTTTAATTTCCACTAATAATGGCCCTGCCTTTTATAAATCATTATGGGATTGCCTTAATGACTTCATTAAGTCCGCACTGCACTGTTGTATTTGCTATTTATTTGTAATTATACATTTAACTTTGTCTCCCTCATACAAACAATACTTTTAAATTATTGTTTCCCTCTAATATTTTATTCTTTTTTCTCTCTCTTTTTTTATATATCTGTATCACTGCATTGTTTTCTGTACTTTGTACTATTATATTATACTCTAACGAAGCTTGATCTTAGCGAAACCAGTTTTAGTAAAAATACATTAAAATTCGTGGTTTACAACAAAGTGTTTGTTTCATATATTTTACTGTCATTATTGTGTTAGTGGAGAGTTTTCTCTTATCTAGTTGTAAGAGTTAATCTTTTTGAGTTTATTGAAAGTGTAATATTGTGAGAGTATATTTTCAGTTCAGTAGATTTCTCGTAATTGATAATTTGACAGCAAGCTGAGAAATGCGGCTTGATCCCTTCTGCTTGGCCTTCGGTGGCGGGGTGACACGTGACAGTTTGCTAGTCGTTTACGATGAAGCCTATTTTGAAATTCAGTTAAATGAACCCTAAAGCAGTTAAAAGCTGCGATTTTTTAAAGGGGATTCAGAAACGTCGAAAATGTTTTACATCACACTTACATCATTTGTCAGGATGTATATATTGTCACAAATCGAAATAAAGAAAAAGAGTCGTCATCATCATCGGTGCTGCAACTCCAGGAGAGTCCTGGCTGCTTCTAGAAAATTTCTAAGTCGTTTTTTTTAATAGGAAAAGTTTATATACCCCCTTACAACAGTAAACTCAACCTAAAAAACAAACTACTCATTTACATATCGACAATCCGACCAAAATTAACATACGCATCACCCAAATGGGCTATTTCAAATACAAAAAGGCTAGAATCATTCCAGAATGCATTGCTCCGACGATTCACCAAAAGTCCCTGGTTCGTCAGGAATAGCATAATTAACACGTGCTCGAAAATTCCTCCACTCCGAAAACATATAATAACATATTTAACCAAAACTAGAATCAGAATTAGCCAAATTAGAATCGAACTCGATTCCCTCTATCAATCTGGGCCGCTAGACTCCCATCACAGACCCCCCCCCACGTTTCCGCCAAAATTCCATCATATTCCCTCCATTACCTTAGTGAGCGGGCTTAAATATAAGATTGGCATCAGCAAGTGCCACTAGCGTATAAAACACAGTTTACAATTCTTTGAAATAAAAATAAATAAAAACAGTAGCAATATGTAGAGAAGATTATCTCCACATTTGTTCACCTCTAACCACAGTTGACACAGGAAGAGGGAGAAATGTTCCTTGGAACTGTATACAAAAAAAATTAAAATAAAATATAGAAAAAGTTTAAGGTCCCCAAAAAGGAGGAGGTCACTAAATAGAGTAGTTCGTTTGCGAAGTGAAGGTCCCAGGGAATGTGAATTTCTTTAAAACAGGTAGGCAATGAAAAAGAGAAGCTCGTTAAAAAATGAAGATCTTTAAAAAATTTATGTCCATGTAAATATGAAGTACCTACGCCAAAAAGCAAAATGTGTTTAAAAAAGGAAGCGTAATAAAAAAGTGTATGCATACTTCTGAATTTTCACAGACGATGTACAGAAAATAATATGTAGTCACGTTTTTCGGTGTTTTTGTGTTCACTCAAGTTTCAGTCTAGAATACGGGCCCGTTTCAATCGGGCTTTGGAAACAGGCGACGATCAGGCTCGCTAAAATTTCGATTAGGGAGTCATAAACCGGCACAACTTAATGAACATCAATAATAAATTTACTGCCGCGAATCTCGTTAATTTAAATGCGAAATGCAAGGAAACGGGGTGAGAACTTTAAAATGCAAACTTCGAGATCTGAAATTAGCAACGTGAGATTGTAAATTAATCTTTACGGGTCTTCTCGAAATATCAGACTTGTTCCAGGAAGGGGGAGGGAGAAATTTGTTAATGATCGTTATGTACTCATCACTAAATATTCCTAAAAACAAATTGGCTACGCAGGAAACCAAACTTCGGCAATTTATAGAGCCTTTTTAATTGGCTTGTTTTTTAGATACTACGATAAACACGCAGTGTAAACAAATTATTTAAAAAAAAGGTCTTTAAGTCTCGCCTGGATTTTGCAACATTTTGAATAATATTGGAGTTCAGAATTGGGTATTTTAAAGAGACAGACTTTTTAATAGGTATTATATTATGTAATAATGATAATAATAATAATTGGATAATTTGTGTAGTTCTGTTTTTGTGAAAAATTGCCTCCAGGGCGCTGTACAAATATTACTTCCTATTCTCTATCTAATTATTGTATACAGATACAGAATAAAATACTAATTTGGCAGGTTACTTCAGATAAACACAATTTTATTAGAAAATTTAAGCTTGGAGACGATACGATTTTTACAGTTGCTATTTTATCCTTTTTTTACTATAGATATTAAATTTATTAGAAGATTATTGGCAATAGAAGGTTATGGTTAGCCCTTAAGAGCCAAATCTCAAAAATGGCCCTAAACACCATTTTATGGGTTGGTAACTCAAGCAATACTACAAATAATTTATCTTTAAATTCTATACGGGTAGTTAGGAAAATGTATAATGTTTCAAAAGATAAAAATTGTGTAAATCAACTACAATATTTAAAATTTTATTAAATACGTACCAAAATATATGAAAATAGGTGCAGTTTGAAAACCAGTGAAGGTTTTTTTTTACGTTTTACCTAAATTTCCAGTAAGTATTTCATATAGAATTTACAGTTTAACCGTTAGAGTGCGGCCAAGCGCCATCGCGCTGTAAGCTTTAGTTACATAAAGACGCAGTGCTGTAGCGCTGCAATTTTCATTGTGTATTTTGTCGTCCTCGGGAGAGCGGGTGTTCAATTTGAGCGTGGTATATTGCGGTTGGCGCTTGTCTTGATTACTGTATTATTCTTTATCCCGTTAAAATAAGTACACCCTAAAGTGAACCGATATTTTTCATCATGTCGGAAGTTAGTTCTATTGCGGATGATCGTAATGTATCAAATGACAGCGGCACTACGGACGACGAGATCTTTGTTCCCATAAATGAATGTGTGAAGCCAAGGAAATAAGATAAGGCGATCCAATATCATATGCGCTCGCTGTAAAAAGGGACTACCATACATGGACTTTTCGAGGGAAAACACGATTGTGAAGGAAATAATCTTATATTTTTGCATTTTGTAATATTTTTTGTAGTTAAAATATGTAGTTTTTTTTTAATTAGAACTATAATATTCGTAAAAGTTCACTCCTTACTTGCATAATTTCAAGAAAATTCATTAAAATTGCTTGATATTTGACCAAGCTATTGGATTTTTATTGAATACTATACTTTTTTTTTATTTAAAAGCACAGAATATCTGTATATTTATATACATACTTGCGAAATAAGCACAGCACTAAAACGGTTAAGGATGTATTTCTTTTGTATTCCTTGAGTTAGCAGACTAAAAAGCGTGTATTTTTGGGTGCTGACCGTATGCACATATTTTAAATGTTATTCGTTTTTAATAAAAAAAATGTATTGCGCATTTTTAACACATTATATTAAATGATATTATTAAAGAAGGAACATTTTATGTTATTTGAGGATGAAGATTTATTTTATTAAAATTATGTTATATATATTATGTTAATTGTGTACTGTATACAAAGCTCGGCGATCCTTATATGGGATGTACCCACCTTCACGAATTTGGTTGTTATGAGTTATGAAGGCATGTGTTTAATAGACGAAGTTTTATTTATTCGATCTCACGACTCATACGGAGATCGTTCATAAATGTATGAATTTATACTCAGACATCCGTAGAGTAAAAAAACTTAGTAATTTATTAATCAACTCGTTCTAAAATACTGTAAATTGAAAACCACTGTTGCCTAAAAAGTTGCAGCCCGAACGTAACTCGTTTCTACTCGTAGGTTCAAGTTAAAATTTCGCGGTCGTTTTTCACCATCGGTTATCGATAATGTTGCCAGGTTTCCTTCCTGAGGGGCAAGGGTTGTTTTCCAATAAAGAACGCGGCTGCACAGCACTAAATCAGCGCCGAGGGGGTTGCCAGATTTGTATTTTGAATTTGCGAAGTTTTGCGCGGAAAATCAAATTAAATGCAGCCACGTGATACGGAGGCGGTCTACGTGATGTGTCCTTGTTTTTCAATATAGTGAACGTATCGTTTTTCATCGTCTTGAAATGCAGTTAAGCAAGGGGTGGAATACACCTTGTGCTGGCAGCTACACACGTGCTGGGAATTGAGATCAAGATTGCAACTACCTTCGAAGGTCCCACGGTAGAAATATATATAAATATTTTTACAACAATAATAAGCACAAATACGTCTTGAAATTGAATTTGAGTAGGGAAATTCAAGAATTAATTTAAAAATAATCATAAAAGAAGACAAATATTCGTAGATTACAAAGACAATAATTATCCATTATTATAAGCGGAAAATGCGCAATGACGGAGAACATAGCTAGTAGACGCATTTGTCAATTCGGCTACTAATCGGTAAAATATTACAGTGGTATTTGCTACCGGGATAACCCGGGTTTCAACACATATCTACAAGAGTAAAAAAAAGTGTTATCGTAAGTATTAAAAAAAAAGTCGGTATTACTTCGATACTCCGCCTCAGTAGAAAAAAACATAATTTAAAAGAAAGAAACATACTCTTAGGTTCATAAAAAATAAATAAAAAATAATTGCACATGCGGAGGTCCAAAAAATTCAGTTCCTTTTTTACGTTACGTAAATAAAAATACGTAAATATGTAAGGGGATCGACGCCACCTTTAATGTTGTTAGTATGATATGACATTTGCCGGAAGCGCCAACTGTATTAATATTTTTTTGGTTGCTTAAGTTTGCATGCTGTTTCATTACAAGTATGTTTAAAATATATTATTCTTGGAATTCTGATTGATTGCATGAAATAGTTCGCAATGTTTTAACATTTTATGGATTTTAAAATGGTGCAATTTAAAAAAAAAAAATTATTTCGCATGTATAAAATGGTGTAATTTTTCAAAAAGATGTATTATTATGTAAAGACCCACTAGGCGTTTAAATAAAATAAAACAATGCAAGTGTTGTATAATAAAGCATTAGGTGTACATTAGAATATTGTTTCTATAAGTAAAACAAAGAAAAAGTAACGGTTAACTAAAGTACACCTGCGTACGCATTTAATAAACATTTTTTTTATTTTAAAATCCATTGTAGTTAATGGACGACACCACGATTTAAGTTGCTTTAACTGATAAAATTATTGATAATTCGACATTCTTAAGACACTGGTTTTAAACCTTACCAACTATCTTTATTATATAACAGATATTCCCAACCTTCCTCTACCCCACCTCTTATTCTTCACTCTTTCTTTCAGCTTCCCAACATACCCCGAAGGAGAATGCTATTGTCCCAATGGCTCAGGATAGTTGGGACTCTTGTGTGGTATTTAGAAAAAAAAACTGAAGTGATATCTATGATAGCCCGGTTGTACGTTCGGTTAACAGTCGGTCGGATCGAATTCGATACTGACAACAGATACGGCGGTACTCCTCTTTCAAAACAAGTTTTGCACAGAGATAAAATCTTAACTAACTAACTAACCATCACGCCGTTTCCCCGCAGGGGTAGGCAGAGAGGACGGACCGCCAAACAACTCGATCTTGGCATACACTTCTTGCTTCATTCACATTCATACATCGTCTCATACATTCTCTTCTATTATTCCGACTTCTGACA